>PVJL010004421.1:0-130012 GCA_004026885.1 Lyroderma lyra
GAATATAAAACTGAAAGCAAAAAAAAAAAAAGAAATGAAGAAACAAATAACCCATGGACACAATCAATAGTTTAACGTTTATTTGGGGACGAATGGGTCAGGGAGGGGAGAAACGGGAGGGGGTGGGAGAGGAGGGGGAAGCTAAATATAAGGTGATGGAAAAAGAAGTCACATTAGGTGGTGAACTTATTATACATCAAGTTGACAATGCACTGTAGAATTGTATGCCTGAAACCTATGTAATCCTTGCTAACACAGATGTCACACCAATAAGTCTAACAATAAAAATAAATAAATAAATAAATAAAAATTTAAAAAAAGGAATGTTAGAGGGGCTTCTTTAAGATGGGAGGAGGGATGGGAGAGTGGGTAAAATAAAGGTAAGGAATAAAGAAATTTAGTTTGATTGTTACAAGGAAATAATCAAAGAGATATAGTGTATAACATGAAAATATAGCCAAGAAGAATGCAGTAACTGTGTGTGTGTTAGATGGGAACTAGATTTGTTGGGTGATGGGAGGAGAGCTGGAGGGGTAGGAAAAAGGGGAAGAAATCAAGAAGTACAGCTTGATGGTCACAGAATAGTCACAGGGATATAAAATGCAGCATAGGTCATATAGTCAACAATATTGTAATAACTATGTATAGTGTTAGAAAGGAAGCAGATGTTTCAGAATGAGGATTTAGTAAGTTATATAAATGACTCATTACTGTGCTGTATCTGAAACCATTATATTTTAAGTAAAATGTAATAATAAAAAAGAATGTAATACTTAGGAATAAACTTAACAAAGGATGTGAAGTACTTACCCACAGTAACCTATAAAACAATATTAAAAGTAACGAAAAAGAAAAAAAATGTAAAGATATTTTGTGTTCATAAATTGGAAGAATCAACATAGTTAAAATGGCCATATTACCCAAAGCAATATACAGATTGAATGCAAGCCCATCAAAATTTCATTATTTTTTTGAGAAATAGACCAAAAAATCATCATATTTGTATTGAATTACAAAAGACCCCGAATAGCCAGAGAAATCCTATGAGAAAAATAACAAGGCTGGACATCACAATCCCTGGCTTTAATTCATATTATAAAGCAACAAAAACAACATGCTACTGGCAGAAAATCAGGCACAAGGACCAATAGAATAGTAATGAAAACCCATAAATACAGCCGCATGTATATGGGCAGATAATTTTCTACAAAGAGTCCAGAAACATACAATGGAGCAAAGAAAGTCTCTTTGAAATATGGTGCTGGGAAAATTTGAAAGCCACTTGTAAAAGAATGAATCTAGACTGACCTGTCACTATACACTAAAATTAACTCAGAATGAATCCAAGACCTACAAATAATACCTGAAACAATAAAATGCAGAGAAGAAAACATTGGTACTAAACTTATGGACCTTGGGTTCAGAGAGAAATTTATGAATTTGACCTCAAAAGCAAAGGAAATAAAAGCAAAAGTAAATAAATGAGACTATATCAAACTAAAAACTTCTTCGCTGCAAGAACAAAAAACAAAAACAAAAGAAACAAAAAGGCATTCACCAAATGGGAGAAGATATTTGCAATCAACACCTCTGATAATGGGCTAAATATAAGGGGATGGAAAGAGGGGTCACATTAGGTGGTGAACTTATTATGCATCAAGTTGACAATGCACTGTGGAATTGTATGCCTGAAACCTATGTAATCCTTGCTAACAGATGTCACCCCAATAAGTCTAACAATAAAAATGAATTAAAAAAAAAATATACAAAGAACTTGTACAACTCAACAACTGCAACAGGAAACAATCCAATTAAAAAAATGGGCAGAAGACCTGAACAGACACTTTTCCCAAGAAGACATGCAAAAGGCCAACAGATATCCTCAACTTCACTAGCAATTAGGGAAATCCTAATTCAAAACCACAATGAGATTTCACTTCACACCTGTTAGAATTGCTATCATCAACAAAACAAGTAATAACTAGTGTTGGAGAGGCTGTGGGGAAAAAAGGAACACTCATAGACTACTGGTGGGAATGTAAATTGGTAGAGCTACTATGGAAGACAGTACAGAATTTCCTCAAAAAATTAAGAATAGAGTTATGGTATGATCTAGCACTCTTTCTTCTGCATATCTAACCGAAAAATCTGAAAACTTTTTTCACAAAGATATATGTACTCTGATGTTCATCACAGCATTTTAACAATTGCCAAGACATGGAAGCAACCAAAGTGTCCCTCGATAGATGACTGAATAAAGAAGATATGGTAATATACACATGAAGAAGATATGGAATATTACTCGGACATAAGTAAAGATGAAGTACTACAATTTGTGACAACATGGAAGGATCTCTTTTTTTGGGAGGGGGTGTAGTTCCCTGACATTGAGAGCACTGAAACCTAGGCACTACACCACCAGGGAACCCCCCAACATGGATGGATCTTAAAATTGTCATGCTAAGCTAAAAAAGTCATACAGAAAATGTTAAGAACCATATGACTTTACTCATACATGGGATATACAACTGAGAGGAGTGGTAGCAGAGGAAGGAGGGTCAAATATATAGTGAGGCAAGAACTGATTCTGGGTGAGGAACACTCAATGCAACACATATAAATGATGTATTATAGAATGGTACACTTGAAACCTGTACACTTTTACTAACCAATGTCACACCAACAAATTTAGTAATAAAATAAAATCACAAATACATACATACATACATACATATACATACATACAAATAAATCACACAGATTAAAAAAAACTTACTACAAAGCTATAGTAATCAAGGTTGTGATACTAATGTGGCAAAGTAACATGTCTGAACATTGGGCTAACCTCTACAAGGAAAGAGTGGTTGCCACTGATGCCCAAATAGAGACTGAACACTCAAGTTAGAAAGTAGGAAGAAGAGCTGAGCCTCTATTTTAGTGAAACCCCTTGCTAATCTCTCAGGGCACTTTGCAGTAGAGGGTGACAGTCATGATGTATAGAGTATTGAAGGTCAATGAGAGAATGTGATAACTGGTTTACCTGCAAGCTGGATTCAGGCAGGCAGAGGCTTCTCACCCCTCCTCAACCCCTAGAATGTACATTCTTCCCACTGTTCTCACAGTGGAAAATTTTATTCAAGAGCCCAATGTAGAGAGAACAATGTTGTGCTGAACAGTATAGGTAATTAAACCCAGTTACTTGTTAAAGATGTAACCTTGACTGGATTTCCTGTCAAGAAGATAAAGTAGAAAAATGCTCTGCTTGACCTCTCATGACCACACCAGAATTACAGCCAAACTACATAACAACCATCATTGTGATTTCTGAAGTCTAGCTGAACAGAAGTCCTATAACTAAAAATATATAGAAGAAGCCACATTCAGATTGGTAGAATGAGCTGGTCCCCATATACTGATGTGGTGGTTAAAGATCAGGAGAGATATTGTGGCTGCAGAGGTCCTCCCAAAAAGTGAGGGATCCCAATCCCACACCAGGTCACCCATCCCAGGGTTCCAGTGCCAAGAAGAGAAGATCCCCCAGCTCTAGCTGTGGAAACCAGTGGAGACTGTGTCTGAGTAAGACAGAGGCAGGTTGAAGTCCCAGGTGTTTCTCTTAAAGGTTCTGTGCATGAACTGACTTGCTTACAGACCAACACTTTCTAAGCTCCAGTACTGAGGCAACAACTCAAAAGGTGCCAGAAACATATAGAAAGTAACTGAATCATTTGCCTTCAAGGCAAGGGCTGGATGGGGCCACTTTCTTCCAGACAGAAGTGGTGGCAGAAGCCATTGTTTCTTTGTTGAGCCCCCTTCTTTCCTACCATGCAGACAAGGTGGCCATCATATCTGAATGTCCATCAACCACATAATACTGTTCACCTTGCCCTGGTGATTCCCTGATTCCCACCCCACTGAACTTACAGAATCAACCAAAATCCTTCCAGTGGTTTTTCCATACTAACAGCCTGTCTTGGCTCATGCTACAGAATTTACTAAAAATCTATCAAAGGTTCACAAACCCCAAACAAGCAGCATCTGTCCTCAGTGTACCCCATACCCCTTGCTAAGCAGCCCCAAGCACAGTACCAGCAGCAGCCAGGCTGTAAATTAGCCTCTCCCAGGCACTTCTAAGCCCAGTATAGGTGGTGGCTATCTGTGGATCACTTTGTGGCTCATGCCAGGTTGCCCAGGGCAAAGCATAGGTGATGGCTGAACTTACCCTGCAGCAGGGCTTCTCCCAGGAGGCCCCATGAAAGTCACACAAGGTGGCCTGCTTCAAACCACACCTGAACACCACCCAGCCACCTCCAGGGATGATGCCCCTAAATTGCAGACTGGGAAGGCACCAAAACACTGCTAAAGTGAATCCTGCTCCATAGAATCAACCCCTGCATAATAATTCCTCCACTGTAGTCAGAGCCACTTCCCACAACCAATTATCCTGAGGGTCAATCCCTCCCATTGGTGTGCAAAGAGCAAGCAAGGCTCAATTTTCACAGGAGAGCACATCCAATCCACACAAGTCCAGGAAGCCTGCACCACTGGGCCCAATGGGACACCTATGACATAAGGCCACTCTAAGATCAGGAGACATAGCAGTGTTACCTAATACATGGAAACAAAAACATGGAGGCAGCCAAAATGGAGAAACAGAAACATGTCCCAAATAAAAGAACAGAACAAAGTTTTATAAAAGAAACTAAACAAAATGGAGACAAGCAATCTACCAGATGCAGAGTGCAAACGCCTGGTTTAAAGATGCTCAATGACCTCAGTGAGAACCTCAACAAAGAAATAGGAAACATAATAGAGATAGAAAACATAAAAAAGAACCAGTTAGAAATGAAGAATACAATAACTAAAATAAAGGATACACTAGAGAGAATCAATTGTAGATTAGATAAAGCAGAGGTTCAAATTAGCAAATTAGAAAATATGTTAGCAGAAAACATCCAATTAGAACAATAAAAGAATCCCCTCAAAATAAGGATAGTTTAAGGGGCCTCTGGGAAAATATCAAGTATACCAATATTTGCATTATTGGAGTACCAGAGGAAGAAGAGAGAGACCAAGGAATTGAAATCTATTTGAAGAAACAATGACTGAAAAGTTTCCTAACTTGACAAAGGAAATAGACATAAAAACCTAGGAAGCACAAGGAGTTCCAAACAAGAACCCCAAAAAGCCCACACGAAGACACATTAACATTAAAATGCCAAATGTTGAAACAAAGAAAGAATGTTAAAAGCAGCAAGAAAAAAGCAGTTAGTTTACCTACAAAGGAGTTCTCATAAGTTTGTCAACTGATTTCTCAACAGAAACTTTGTAGGCCAGAGGGATTGGCATGAAATATTCAGAGTGATGAAAAGCAAAGACCTACAACCAAGATTATTTTACCCAGCAAAGCTATCATTTAGAACTGATGGACAGATAAAGAGCTTCCCAGACAAGAAAAAGCTAAATAAGTTTATCATCCCAAACAAGTATTATAAGAAATGTTAGAGTGATATCTGTAAGAAGATCATAAAAAAAGATAGAAAACATAAATAATGAAGTGGCAATAACTACAGAGCTACCAGTAATTACTTTCAGTGTAAATGGATTAAATGGTCCAATAAAAAGACATAGGATGACTGACTGGATAAGAAAACAAGACCCTTACATATGCTACCTATAAGAGACTCACTTCAGATCTAAAGACATACATAAACTGAAAGTAAAGGAATGGAAAAAGATATCTCATGAAAATGGAAACAAACATACAAACAAAAAAGCTGGATTAACAATACTTATACCAGATGAAATAGACTTTAAAACAAAGTCTTTACCAAAAGACCAAGCAGGAACCAGTAATCTCATTTTTGGATATTTATCTGAAGAAACCCAAAACACTTTTTTCAAAGGGATATGTGAATCCATATGTTCATTGCAGCATTATTTACAATAGCCAAGATATGGAGGCAAGCTGATTGTCTTTTAATGGATGAATAGGTAAAGAATGGGTGTTACATATTTACAATAGAATATTAAGCAGCCATAAAAAAGAATAAAATCTTACCATTTGCAATAACATGGCTGGACCTAGAGGGTATTGTGCTGAGTGAAGAACGTCAGACAAAGAAAGACAAATTCATATGATTTTATTTTTATGTGGAATCTAAGTAACAAATAAACTAACAAAATAAAAACAAACTTATAGATACAGAGAACATTTTGATGGTTGCCAGATAGGAAGGGGATGGGAGAGCTAGGTGAACAAGTGAGGGATTAAGAGGTACAAATTTGTTGTTACATAATAGTAATGGGGATGTAAATTATAGCATAAAGAATATAGTCAATAATGTGTAATAACTATGTATGTATGGTGTCAGATAAATACTAGATTCATCAGGGTGATCACTTCATAAGTTATAGAAATGTCTAATCACTATGTTGTACATCTGAAACTAATATAATATTGTATGTCAACTATAGTTGAAAAATAAAAAAGTTGAAGAGATATTTTTTGAAGAGCGTGTCATACTAGCACTAGGATAGATATATAAATTAATGGAATAGAATTGAAAATCCACAAATAAACCCTCAATTTATGAGAGATTGATTTTGGAAAAGTTGCTAAAATAACTCAATGAAGGAAAAAAATAGTCTCTTCCACAAATGATGCTGGGACGAGTGAATATTATGATGCAAGAAAATTGAGTTGTACTCCTACCTTATACCATATATAAAAATTAACTGAAAATAGATCTAAAACTTAAATATAAGTACTAAAACTATGCAGCTCTTGGAAGACAACAGGTATAAATTATGATTTTGGATTAAACAATGGTTTCTAGATATGGGACCTAAAGCACAAGTAACCAAAGATAAAATAAACAAATTAAACTTTTCCAAACTTCAAAACCCTCATACTTCAAAAGACATGATTAAGAAAATTGAAGATAAGCCACAGTCTGTAAGAAATGCTTGTAAATCATATATCTGATAAAAGAGCTATAACCAGAATGTATGAAGATCACTTACAACTCCATAAATAATGATAAAACCAAAAAAAAACTGATTTTAGAATGAGCAAAATATTTGAAGAGATACTTCACCAAAGAATATATAGGGATGACTATAAGCAAATGAAAGATATTCAACATCATTAGTCATTTAGGGACATGTAAATTAAAAACACATTGAGATATCATCTCCCAACAACTAGGGTGGTTATAATAAAAAAGACAGACCATCCCAACTGGTGTTGAAAATGTGGGAAAACTGGAATGTTCATACTTTGTTGATAAAATGTAAATGATACAACTACTTTGGAAGAACATTTAGGCAGCTTCTTAAAAAGGTAAGCATAAATTTCCATATGATCCATGCATTTCCAGTTCTAGGTATCTGCCCAAGAGAAATGAAATACATATCTTATGCATAGATGTGTATTGAAGTGTTTATGACAGCATTATTCACAATAGACAAAAAGATTTCTAAAAATAACTCAAATCCATTAGCTGGTGGATTGATAAACAAAATGTATATCTCTACAAATAAATCACATTTGGCAACAAAAAATAATCAAGTACTGATACATGCTACATATGGATGAATCTTGCAAACACACTAAATGAAAGAAACCAGAAGCAAAAGACTACATATTTTTATGAAATATCCAGAAAAGGGAAATCTATAGAGTAAAACTAAAGATTTATTAAATATGGGCATAAAGGATTGTTTGGGATGATGAAACTATTCAGAACTGGATTGTGGTAATGGTCATACAATTCTGCAAATCTACTAAAAAATCTTGAATTGTATACACAAAATGAGTGAATTTAATGGTACTTAACTCAATAAAGCTCTTATCCACACATATGCATGTGCATGCATGCAAGCACACACACTCATACTCTAGTAACATCTCAGTAAAATTTCAGACTTCTAAGAACAGAGATACCAAAAACTTCCAGAAATTTAAATATTTTAAATGATTTTTGTCCAAAGTAACAGGAAATAAGTGTACATAAATCTTCATTTTTTATAAATATGCTATCTACATAAAATAGTGCCTTCAAAATTCTGAGTTAGAATAATGTTAAATATAAATTTTTGTTAAAGAAAAATATTTAAAGAATAAGTTTTAAAAGTTTTCAGAAATACAAGCACTTATAACTTTTAGTACACATAAGCTTGAGAAAGAATTATGAAAAGATATATTCTAGCACAATGCAAAATAGATACAGAAGAAGAAAAAGAATACAACAAGCTATGGTGAAAAGAAAGCAAATAAAGTTAACTTGAAATAAGTGCTGATAATACTAAATGTATAATAACAATCTGGAAAAAATACTAGATTATACTTTCATGAGAAGTAATGGAAGTGGCAGAGGTAAAGGATGTCCTGCTGAGAATTTTGTTTTGTTTGGGAAAAAAAAAATAGAAGTAGAGATTAATAGGTATTAATCGAAAAAAAAATGTTAAAATTTTAGGGATTACACAATTCTCTTTTGGCTTAAAATATCATCAGAGAATACAATAAACAGAGTGAACTTAATCAATATAACAAAAAGCAAGGAAAAGACAATGTAAAATCAATGAAATAGCATGGGAATTGGAAGCACAAATAGATCTGGCAAGAATCATACCAAGCACATTCTGAATCACAGTGGTACATGTATCTGGGGTACATTCTCCCCTTAAAATAATAAGCATCTCAAGTTAGGTAAAGTGAAATAAATCCAGTGATATTCTATTGGCATGAGATGCACTTAAAAGAAAATAGCATTTGCACATGTGCATATTTGACAAAATTCAACACCCTTTCATAATAAAAGCACCCAGCAAAATAAAAATAGAAAGAAACTTCTTCAACATAATAAAGGTCATATATGTAAAACCCACAGTTAACATACTCAATAGTGAAAGAGTGAAAAGTTTTCTTGTGAAATCAGGATAAGGCAAGTATATTCACTCATACCACTTCTATTTAACATAGTGCTAGAGGTTCTAGCCAGAGCAATTAATCATAAAAAAGAAATTATAGGCATTCAAACTGGACAGAAAAAAGTAAAAATACCTCCATTCAAAGATGTTATATAGAAAAACAAAAGAAAGATGCACAAAAATTTGTTAGAACCATTAAACGATTCAACAAATATACAGAATATTAAATCAGTATACAAAAATTAATTGTATTTCTATATATGCTTACAATTAACAATTCAAAAAATATATTTTTTGTTCCATTTACGATAACAAAAAAATACCTGGAAATAAATTTAAACAAGGTAGTAAAAGATCTATACTCAGAAAATTATAAGATTATTGAAGAGAGGGAGTTCCCTGGTGGTGTAGTGGATAGGCTTCAGCACTCTCAATGCTGTGGCCTGGGATCAATTCCCAGACAGGGAACTAACCCCCACAATAAAAAAATTTAAAAAAAAGATTATTGAAGAGAGAAATTAAAGAAGATACAGATAAATGGAAGTGCATACCATGCTCATGGATAGGAAAAATTAATATAGGTAAAATGTCCACACTAACCAAAGCAATCTATAATTCAATGCAATCCCTATCAAAATACAAATGGCATTTTCCACAGAACTCAAAAATGTTGAGAAAGAAGAACAAAGCTGGAGGTATCAGGCTATCAAATATCAAATTATACTACAAGGCCATAGTAATGAAAACAACATGGTATTGGCATTAAAACAGACACAAAGTTCATAGCAGAAGAATAGAGAGCCCAGAAATAAATTCATGCCTATATCATCATTTAATATATTACAAAGAAAACAAGAATATACATTGAGGTAAAGACAGTCCTATTTATTTATTTTATTTTATTTTATTTTATTTTATTTTATTTTATTGTATTTTATTTAGGTTCCCTGGCTGGGAATCTAAAAGACAGTCTATTTAATAAATGGTGCTGAGGAAACTAAACAAATATATGCAAATAAATAAATAAAACTTGGACCACCTTTTTACACTATATACAAGTATAAACTCAAAATGTATTAAAGATTTAAATGTAAGACCCAAAACCACAAAACTCCTAGAAGAAAACATAGGCAGTAAACTTTAGACATTATCCTTAGCAATATATTCTTATATATTTCCTCAGGCAAGGGAAACAAAAGAGAAAATAAACAAATAGGACTATATTAAACTAAAAAGGTTTTCTACAGCAAAGGAAACCATCAACAAAATGAAGACATCCTACTGAATGGGAGAAGATATGCTCTAATGATACATCCAATGAGGGATTAATATCCCAAAATTATTAAAAACTCATACAACTCAACACACACACAAAAACAAACAATCCAATTAAAAAATAGGCAGAGGACCTGAATAGACATTTTTCCAAAGAGCACATTCACGTAACTAACAGATAGCAAAATATAATCAACATCACTAATCATCAGAGGAATTCAAATTAAAACTACAATGAGATATTACCTCACACCTGTCAGAATGGCTGTCATCAATACATCAACAAACAACAAGTGTTGATGAGGATATGGAGAAAAGGGAACCCTTCTGCAATGTTGGTGAGATTATAAATTGGTGTGGCCACTATGGAAAACAGTATTGAGTTTCCTTAAAACATTAAAAAGAGAGCTACCTTATGATGTAGCAATCCCACTTCTGAGTATCCAAAGAAATGCAAAACAGCAATTCAAAAAGATATATACAACCCTATGTTCATTGCAGCATTATTTACAATAGCCGTGATATGGAAATAACTGAAATGTCCATTAATAGACTATTGGATAAAGAAGTGGTACGTATTATAGAATGGAATATTACTGAGCCATAAAAAGAATACAATTTTATCATTTGTGACAACGTGAATGGACCTAGAGGGAATTATGCTAAATAAATAAATAATCCAGTTTAAAAATGGGCAAAATAAACTTTTCCAAAGAAGATACTCAAATGGCTAACAGGTAGATGAAAAGGTGCTCAACATCACTAATGATTTAAAAAATGCAAATCAAAACCACAATGAGATATCACCTCACACTTGTTAGAATGACTATTATAAAAAAAAAAGTGATAACTAATGCTGTTGAGGTTTGAGGATGTGGAAAAAAGGGCTCTTGTGCACTATTGGTATGAATGTAAATGGGCACAGTCACTACAGAAAACTGAAAGGAAATTCCTTCAAAAATTAAAAATAGAAATATCATATGATTCAGCAATGCCAACTCTGGGTATTTATCCAAAGGAAACAAAATCACTGTTAAGAAGATATTTGCACTCCGCCTCCATGTTCATTGGAGCATTATTTATAATAGCCAAGACATGGAAACAACCTAAGCGTCCTTTAATGGATGAATAGATAAAGAATACGTGATATAGAGACAACAGAATCTCAGTTAACCAGTACACATGGGGATTGGTAGATGCCAGATCAATGTAAGTAGACTCGCCGTTAACTAGAACTCAAGCAACCAGCACTCTCAAGCAACTGTCAAAGTCTCAAGCAACTGGAAAAATGTTTTGTCGTTGCTTGAGAATGCTGGTTGCTTGAGTTCTGGTTAACGGAGAGTCTACTGTATATACTATTTAGTCATGAAAAAGAAGGAACACTTGCTATTTGTGACAACATGGCAACATAGATGGATCTTAAAAGCATTACACTGAGTGAAATATGTCAGACAGAGAAAGATTAATACTGTATGATCTCACTTATATTGGAATTTAAAAAAACAAAATTCATAGAAAAAGAGTAAAATTTATGGTTGCCAGAGTCAGTGGGTATGAGTGGGGGAATTGAGTGAAGGTGGTCAAAAGTTACAAACTTCTAGTTATAAGATACTTAAGTACTGAGGATGTAATGATTATACTTAACAATGCTGTATGGTATTTTTGAAGTTCCTCAGAAGTAAATCCAAAAAGTTGTCATTACCAGGGGAAAAAATTTTTTGTTAACTAGTATATGAAATTATAAATGTTAACTAAATTTACTATGGTAATCATTTATGTATGTCAACTCATTGTACTATACACCTTAAACTTATACAACTTGTACAATGTTGTATGTTGATTACATCTCAATGAATCTGGGAAAAATAAAGCTATAGGTAACCCTCTTATAACACGGTTGTTTAGCTTTCTAAAAATGCCATGTTGTGCAAATCTGTGTTAAACGAAACAAAGAACTAGTACAAAAAAGGGGGTGAAGTTCCAAAAATTAAAAAAAAAAACACACTATTATATTTTTATAATTAAGAGAAATATCTTTACTAAAGCAATTTTCACCAAAAGTATAACATATTAATATGTATTAAATAATGTTTTCTTTGTCATCATTACTAGACACCATTAACTGAGGATGTTTTCTTTTTGACTAGATATCTTCATCCTCTGAACTTTTCTTCAGCATAATCTTGACTTCTATTCTGTACTTTTTGCAAAAAATCTGTTATTTTAGATTGCTTGCTTTTGCTGAGAGATCTTTATAATTTTTGTGATATAATGAGATACCTTTTCTTCTTTAAAGCTTTCATTATATTCCATGTTGTTCAGGGATTTCCCTAATTTCAAATGAGATATCTTTTGTTTTTAAAAGCATTTATTACATTCCGTGTTGTTCGGAGATTTCCCTGATTTTGAATTAAATATTTTCGCTCTTAAAAGCTCTCATTACACTCCATGTTGTTCAGGGATTTCTCTAATTCTCAAACAGTGTTAGAGTGAAACTGTGTTCTAGGATGCTGTGTTGTACAAGGATTTCCCCAAATTCTTGAACCAAGTTGTAGTGAACTGTGTATAGAAATGCTGTGTTATATGGGGGTTACCTGTATTTTAAAAAACTGATAGGAACATCAGGAGATATTAAAACAACTCCCCTTATAGTGAATCTTTTTAGTGCACTTCATTGCGAAATCAATAGATAAAGTGAAAAAAAGATATGTAGATGATAAATAGATAGGTAGATACGTAAATCTAGACATATCATAGATGATTTTAATTATTTCATTAAGCTCTTTCTACAAACACTAGAATTAATCTTTAAAAAGACACAAAAATTTCCTAAGATGTAAATGCCTAAGTATTTCTTAAGTTCAAAACTACAATTCATGCAGCCCATATTCACTGACTTCAAAGTAAAAATATTAGAAATTAGTAATCCTCAAAATTATAAAACACATCTTAAAGTAATGCTTACATTTAAGAGGACATTACAATAGAAATCACCAATCACTGAGAAATGGATGACAAAGTATTCCACTTTTCAATCTTCTAAAATGTTTTCAAAGCAGTACCCAGAGAAAATTTGGTATTTATTTGTAAGACAAAAGGAAGATTAGAAATAAAGGAACTATTATCTTAGCTTGAAAGCAGGGATGTCAACATTAAAATAAATCCTAAAACATTGAATAAGGTGATTGATAAAGAAAAAAGTAGTGAAATAGAAATCAACCATACAACAGGAAAACACTCACACTGCTAATGCATACAACCCATAACATGCCCTGGGAATGCAGCAATGCTGAATTTGGACAGATGCCCGGCAGCTTGGTGCTGCCATGTGCCTGTTTGCAACCTGGGTAACTGCAACCTGGTCAGACCGACCAAGAGAAAAAGAGAGAAAACACAGATAGACAATATAAATAAAGATGAAAGAAGATAAAGGATATTAAATTGTACAATAAAAGGTTTAAAATCATGGAGAAATTCACAGAGAAATGTGAATTATCAAAATGAGTGAGAGAACCCCAGTAGACTAATAAAACTGCAAAGGTGGAAATGGACAAGAGAGTACAGAATTTACCCTAAAATGCAGTGTCATTTTTTCAGACAATGTAATTTTTCTACCTAGAAAATTGTACTAACAAACTATAAGAATAATTAGGACCAGTTCCATTAGGTGGAGAGACCTACCTGTCTACACCAGGCCCTCCTATCTATCAGCAATAATAAATTATAACATTAAAAAAACTGTAATTCATCGTAGCAATATTGTTACAACACAGCTATGGGTAATCCAAATGAAAATGTATAGAACCTATATGGAGAAAATTATGAAGCTTAGTACCTGTAAATGTATTTTTAAATAAAATTTTCATTAATAAATAGATACACTGTATCCCTTAATGGGAACATTAAATATGGTACAAATGTCAGTTTTTCCAAAAACTAGTATAGAATTTAAATTCAGCATTAATTACAATCACATAAGATTTTTCTTATGAAATTGATGGGCAGATTCTTATACTTAAAGGAAAAAATGTGTAAGAATAGTCAATACAGTTATGAAAAAGAAAAGCAATGAGGTAGAAATTCTCCATGATATATAAAACTATATTGCAAATTATTATAATTGAAAAAATATGTAAGAGTAAACACATAAAATAGATATGTACTTTGAAAGAGGATGATATTCTAAAACTGATCCATGCATTTAGGAATTCACTATATAAACTAAGAGTAAAAAAATATTAATTGTTTGAAAAATGGTACTGGAGTGACTAACTGTATGTTTGTAATATAATATAGATAGATAGCTATCTTACAACATTAAAACAAATCTAGATGACTTATCCCAAAAAGGTTATTAAATAATTTGAAGAAAATATTTTAAAATGTATTTATAAGCACTGTTTCATAAAATCCCACTAACATGATCTTAGAGAAAAGAAAGTAAGTATACCTGATGTAATCACACTAGACATGGTATAAGACAAAGAATCCAATCAGTCTTTTCTAGATATTTTCAAAGTTCGAAATAACTGGTAGCAAATTTTTCCCCTCCTAAAGAAATATATATAAAATAAAATATATTTACAAGTGAAGAAAATAGGAAATAATATATATGTTGAAGCAGGAAAGTCATTTTTAAAACACAAATTACAAAATTTGTAAAATAAATGATTAATTAATTTGATTATATCAAATTAAAAACAAAGCTTTCTTTATAATAAAAGACACTAAATGCATGTAAACAAGCTATCCAAGGATATTTATTTAATATTGTTTATAATAGCAACACAAATGTAAAAGTAAAATAAACAACTCAAATGTCTGTCAACATGGAAAAGTATAAATAAACAATCACTGTTCAGCAATTTAGAAATGAAGTTATCCTTTATACACTACTATGGGACATTGTCCTAAGATTATGTCATTAAGTGAAGAAAGCATATTGCAAAAGCATCAATTCATAGGGCATATTTATGTTACCATATATGTTCACTCACAGATGAAACCCAAATCATGCAAAAGCCTGTCTCAAGGTTTACACACTCCAATCACTTACCCTGTCAGCTGTGGGGAGGGCCTTGCACTTGGTGGCAGGTTTTGGATGAATGTTTCAATTTCTTTGCTATTGATTGGTTTATTTAGATTATCCAGTTCTTCTTAGTTCAGTCTAAGTAGATTATGTGTTTCTAGGAAATTGCCCATTTCTTCTAGGCTGTTAAATTTGGTAGTGTAAAGTCCTTCATAACATTTTCTTCTGATCCTTTGTATTTCTATGTTATCAGTAGTAATTTTTACCCTTTTATTTCTAATTTTGGTATTTGTGTCCTTCCCTTTCATCCTTTGGTTAATCTAACCAGGAGTTTGTCAATTTTGTTGATTTTTTTCAAAGAACCAGCTCTTTGTTGTTTTTGTTTTTTTAAATCTAACTGTTCTCTATTTTGTTTAGCTCTGCTCTAATTGTTCTTATATCTTTCCTTCCACTGACTGGGTTTCTTCTGTTCTTCTTTTCTTAGATTTTAAAGATAGGATGTTAGGATGTTTACTTGTGATTTTTCTTATTTCTTAAGATAGGCCTGTAATGATATACATTTCTTTCTCATTATTGCTTTTGCTGCATCCCAATAACTTTGATATATTGTATTTTCATTGTCATTAGTTTCTATGTATTTTTCAATCTCTTATTTGTTCTTTGATCCTATCATTTTTAATAAAATGGTGTTTAATCTTCATGTATATGTGATGTTTTCTGCTTTCTTTTTGCAGCTGATCTCCAGTTTGAAAGCTTTATGGTCTGAGAATACACCTGATATAATTTCAATCTTCTTGAATTTGCTGAGGCTAGTTTTGTGTCCCAGAATAGGGTCTATCCTTGAGAATGTTCCATGTGCATTAGAAAAGAAGGCATAGTCTTTTGTCATCAGTGAAGTGTCCTGTAAATGTCAATTATGTCCAATTGCTATAATGTGTCACTTAAAGCTGATATTTTCTTATTTACATTTTGTTTAGATGATTTGTCCATGGCTGTTAAGGTCCCCTACAATGATTGCATTTTTGTCAGTTTCTCCATTTAGATTTGTTAGTAGTTTCTTTGTATATTTTCATGCTTCCTGCTTGGGGCCATATAAATTAATAAATGTCATGTCTTCTTGTTGTTATATTGTCCTTTTTGCCACTATGAAATGTCAATTTTTGTCTTTTGTTATCTTTATTTAACCTGAAGTTTGTTTTTTCAGATATCAGTATGGCAACTTCTGCTTTTCTCTGGATACCATTTGCTTGGAGTATTGTTTCCCATCCTTTCACTCTGAGTCTGTGTTTGTCCTTTTGACTAAGGTATGTCTCTTGGAGACAGCATATGGATGGATTTTGTTTTTTAATCCAGTCAGCTACTCTGTGCCTTTTTATTGGTGAGTTTAGTCCATTTACATTCAGGGTGATGATTGATATGTGAGAATTTTCTATGGCCATTACTTTCTCCCTTTTTTATTTCTTTTTAGTTGTTCCAATTCTTCTCCATTTATTTTGATTTTTTATTTCAGATTGAGCAGCCTCCTTCAGTATTTCATGAAATGCCAGCCATGTCCTGGAGAATTCCTTCAGCTTCTATATGTCTAAAAAGGTCTTTATTCCCTTTTGTATCTAAAGGTTAATTTTGCTGGATAAATTATTTTTGGCTGAAAGTTTTTCTCTTTTAATATGTTGAATATTTGATTCCACTCCCTTTTTGCTTGTAGAGTTTCTGCTGAGAAAACTGAAAATAGCCTGATGGGCTTTCCTGTAAACTTATGTTTTTTCCTGCTAGCTATCTTCAGAACTTTTTTCTTTGCCTTTGGTTTTTTATATCTTCAGTATAATGTACCTTGAAGAAGATCTGCTGGGTTCCAGGTAGCTAGGGGACCTATTTTCTTCTTGAATTTGGGTTTCCAGATCTTTTTATAGGTTTGGAAATTTCTCATCTACGATTTGCTTGAATAAGTTCTCTGTAGCGTTCTGTTCTGCACCTTCTGCTATTCCTATTATTCTAATGTTGTTCTTCCTAATGGAGTCAGATAGTTCTTCTAGAGTTCTTTCAGTTCTTTTGACTCTGAAGTTTCTGTCTTCTTTCTGTTTTATTTCCATGTTCCAATCTTCAATATCACTAATTCTTTCCTCCATCTGGTTGGCCCTGTTTCCTATGGCAGTTATTTTATTTTTCACTTCTTTTATTGCATTATTTGTCTCTTGAATTCCATCTGATTCTATCTTATAATTTCAATTTCTTTGTTAAAATGTTCCTTTTGTTCATGAATTTCCTTTCTGAGATCATTCATTTTAACTATGGTATTCTGCCAATATGTTTTCATTTCTCTGAGAGCCTTTAGAACTGCAGCCTGTATTCTATGTCACTTAGTTCATAAAGGTCTAGATCATAAGACGTTTATCTGGAGATTTTAAATTTTCTTTCGGAGTGGCTTTGAATCCTAAGGTACTCATATTGTTTTTTGTGTTCTTTTTCTTCAGCATGAGGTCTTTACCTCTGACAGTACCAAGGAGATCTCTTTGTCTCCCCAGTTGGCTTTTCTGTTGTGTCTTGTTGTAGAGCAGACACTAGGTGGCACTGGGGGGCAACCTTTGGGAGAATGCTGGGCTTGGGAGCTGAGTGGTCCATGACTGATATGCTCTGCTTCCTGTGTCAGCTCACCTGCTTGCAGACTGTGTTGCAATAACAGTCTGTTGGTCAGGAAAGCCCGGGATGGCAGGAGAGGAGAAGGCCCATGCAAGGCAAGCTGAGAGTCTGGGTGTTGAGTGCTGCTTGCGCGAGCTCAACCCTACTCCCTTTTCCTTGGCCTGCTTTTCACCCAGGACCGTGTTTCACCATTACAACACCCACACAGTAGCTGATCTCACATTGGAACAGACAGTGGAGTAATGTTGCAGCTGGGGTCTTCACCCCCTGTCTAGAGCAGCTCAGGTGCTTGTGCAGCATCTAAGCTCCCACAGCACAGCTTCCAGACTGTGTCACTAACACATTTCTTCTTGGACCAACTCGTCCCCCATTTGCAGGGTCTCAACCACTCTGGCCTCCACTCTTGTCTCCTCAGCCTCCCTTCCAAACCCCACCACCTGGTATTTTTTCACTCCTTGGCCATGTTCCCTGATTCCTTCCTAGCTCCTTCAGTCAGCCCAGGTTGGGTCAGGTCGCGATCTGTCTCTACTCCCTCCCTTCTCCCCTACTCGCCCCACTTTCTCTGACCTTCAGGTGTTTTCTTGCGAGGTGTGGACCTCTCAGCTGTCTCTGTGTCACTCAAAGTTTCCTGTGTTGGATCCCCACCAGCTGTTTAATTGTATTTTCCAGGAGAGGTTTCAGGGATGCCCTCTCTGGTAACCATATTAGGTTTCCTCCCCAAATGCTCTTACTTTTTTCCCCCAGCCACTTCTCTTTCTTTGTCCCAAAAAATTCAGATTCTTGATTTAAAGCACAAGTTCCCAGATTTAGGGTTTCCTGGGCACCATAATTTGTGGGATTGTGTCTATTTTACCTGTTGTAGGAGTGAGAGCCTTGAGGCGAAGATAGTAGTGATTATGATGATGAAGACTGGACTTCCCGCATTCCAAAGCAGTCCTCAAGGTCAAGCTAGGCTGAATGTTCTATGCCCTGTTTTGTTGAGTTCTCTCAACAACTCATGAGGCAGGCACAGCCACCTAGAATGTGAGCCCCATGAGGGCAGAGCTTAATGAAACTAAGGCTGGGAAGATTAGTAAACTTGCACTGGGCCACACAGCTCATAGATGGCAGAACTTAAATGGGAACTCAAATCTCTGGGACTCAAAGTTTATAATCTGCTTTTGGAGGTGGAGATAATTCAGCCTTTCCCCAATGGTCAAGAGAGATAGGAAAGTGGTATTAGAGAGAAGGCATTGGAAAGATATAGGACAAACTCTTCAACAGGATGGGCTACATATGTTTTCATGGATTTTAATTTGGGTTGCACAATAATATAGGAATTCTTACAGCAGTATTTTGCAGGTGGACACACATGCTACTTTTCCGATGTTACATGCACTCGCCTCTATCCAGAGGTGGGGCCCAAATCCTTTCCCATGTGCCTGGACAGACCTCAGTAATTGCCTAGTCCAGTGGTTCCCAACCTTTTTCCACTTGTGTACCCCTTTTAAACCCATTTCTACAAATTGTCAATTTTGTTTTTAAAACAGCTGTTTTTAAATACTGACACTTTCCTTCAGTGCCTATCTTAATGTAAAATAGTGAAAATGAGTCATAAGTTAAGAAAAATTACTACACTAAAAGTGCAAACCACAGATTTAATTTTATATTTGTAACACAGTTAAATATTGATAATTGGGAGTTCCCTGGTGGTGCAGTGGCTTAAGGCTTCGGCGCTGGTGCTTTCAATGCTGCAGCCTGGGTTCAATTCCCAGCCAGGGAACTACCCACATACCAAAAAAAAAAAATTGATAATGATGATCAAGTATTTAACAAACTTTAAATTTATTAATAATAACATTTATTTGTGTTATCTGAAAAACTTGTAATAATTGTTATGCAGATAATTAGATAATTAAAATATTGTTAGTGAGACCATTGAGCTTGCTTTGACTGTGCTTACTTTCTTGCAATCAATCTCAAAAGATGCAAAATACAGTCTTAAATCTGGACTTGTATTAAGCTTGTTATGATACATATTTTTTAGAATGTGTAAGAAGAAAAAGCTCTCTCCACTAGTTCAGTACTATATTAGTAAATGGCAAGAAATATTTGAATGCCTTCTCACTGAGCTGTACATATTCCTCACTGACATCTACCCAGAAGCTAATAATACGGTTTTTTAAAAAATCAGAATTTAAAGAATAGGTTGAAAGTTCAACTAACTGTTCTTTTTTATTGATTGGTAGTTTAGCTTCTTTGCAGAATTCTTCATTGAAGAGATGTGCAATTCATTTGTTTTCTTTTCCACATTGAGGGAAGTACTTATCACATTTTACGATAGGCGCAGGTCATTCTCAGATAAGAAGTGATGCAGAGTTTCAAAAACTGCAGGTTAATCTCTTTCAGTATACACTTTCCAAAACTTCAGTTTTTAAATAATTGACTCAATTTTGTCAGTTACTTTAAATATAATGATTGAGCTGTTTTGAAATCCCAAATTGAGTTTGTTTATTTCTAGAAAAACATTTGTTAAATATGCAAGACTTTGAAGTCAATCACTGTCCTGAAACTTTGGAGCAAGAGAGAAACAATGGTCTTCAAAAAATACCTGGACTTCATGTCTAAGTTCAAACACCCATGTAAATAATTTCCCACAAGAGAGCCACCTTACCTCCATATGCTAAAGTAATATGCTGTGAATGCTGTTCATTTCTTCACACAGTGCTTTAAACAATCTGGAATTTTGTGGCTGTGACTTAATAAGATTTACAACTTTTACAGCCTCATCAAGAACATCTTTTAATTCACTAGGAAAGGGCTTCGATGTAAGACTTTATCTTTGAATGCAGCAGTGACTCCATGGTACATGAGAAGTTACTTCTTGAATTCGGCCACATAGGCATATAAAACAACCTGACACAGGCTTACCTCCATCAGTTCATACACCACAACAATTTGACCAACTAATGTCCTTTTCAATGAAATAACCATTGATTGCATTAAAAATATCTCCGCCTATGTTATGCTCTGTCAATGAATAACAAAGCAATAGGTTTTCCTCAATTTCATTTTCTATCATGTACCTCATGATGATGAGCAAAATAGATAAATCAGCAATATCTGTACTTTCATCAATCTGGATGAAAAAGAATTTACTTTTTCTAATTCCATCTACTACTATAGGTTCAACATTGTCAGACATTTCCTGAATTTGTTGAGACACTGTATTGTTTGGAAAAAAAAATAGTATTGATTTTGTGGATATGTTCTTCCCCAAACATACAAAAAATGGTATCCTTAATACAAGGAGAAATTAAATTTTCAGCCATGGTGTGGTTTTACACTTAGCTATGTGATAAGCAATATGGCATGAAGCCTCAATCGCATTCTCACTGTCTTTTTCCTGACATCATGTATGAAGTAACAAGAACGATTTTCTAAGCACTGAAAATAATATATTTCTTTGCTTTTATATATAGGATGTTTAGTTTCTAAATGTTGCATGAATAGAGAGGGTAACATGGAACCATTGGATAATATTTCTCCACACAAAATACACAAAGGCTGAGGACAGTCATCATCCCCTATAAATGAAAACTCATATTTAATATACTCTTCAGAGTATTTCCTTTTCTTCTGTGTAGTACCTGAGGCATGCTCCTTTTTACTACCTCCTGGTGTGGGTGTACACGTAGATGCAGACACGTGTTGAGAGATACTTGGCAACAAGTTATAATCCATGGTTCTTTTAACCATTCCAGTTTTCAACCACTGATCCATAACTGACATGCCTAAAAATCACTACCAATAATAACTAAAACTATGTGAAACATTAAATTAAAACAACTACTTGAAATGAATCATGATTAAAGATAATGCAGGAGTTCCCTGGTGGTGTAGTGGCTAAGGTTTCGGTGCTGTCTGTGCTGTGGCCTGGGTTTGATTCCCAGACAGGTAACTATCCACATAAAAAATAAATAAATAAACAAATAAAAAAAATAAAGACAATGTACTTACTTTTACTCAGTAACTAAACTGATCAAACAGTCTGATTATGAATGTATTTATATGTTTGGGGAAGTTCTAGAAATATTGCAAATAGATTCTTCTGAAACTGGGTGTAATGATTGGTAGAAGAGCAATTTGGGGAAAGAGTCATAGCCATGCTCTCATCAATCATCATTTTCTAATTTTGAAGTGTCACCATTAATGGTCATTCAGACTTAACATTTATTGTTCCATAACTAACATTTTGCATTTTTACTTCACTTGTACCCCTGAATGGTCCAGCGCATACCCCCAAGGGTACATTTATGAACACTTGGGAACTGATGGCCTAAACCAAAAATGTGTGACTCTGAGATGGGTCTTACAAGGCAACACAGCTTTGTCTTGGACCTCTATTGGGACATGAGCCTTGGAAGTCTGAGCTGACAGGCTCCACTGAGGCTACCATGCTGAGGAGGCCACATGGAGAGCACACTCAGAGACAGAGATAGATGCCTGAGGATGCCCAGTGTCCTGACCACCAGCTGTTTGCATCTCCTCAGCAACAACCTCCAGACATAAAAGTGATGGAGGGAGGAAAAAAGGAACAGAGCCATCAGGGTCTGTTCAGCTATTAGGTTCAGAGCTATCAAGATTCCAACTTTGGTCTTCCAGTTACCCCAACTGATGCAGAGTGGAGAGGGGTGAGAATCCCCTTGGAGAGGATCCCACGAAGCCTACCCACGTTGCAGCTTTGTGAGCCATATAACTATTGTTATGGTTTCTTGTGCTCTCGATGGAAGTGGTGGCTTCAAAGGCAGGTACAGGGGTGTGGAAGGTGGAGCTGCTCCCCATTCTACTACACTCTGCCACTAGTTCTTCTGTCTGAGGAGTCCCAGCCTCACTGTGACCTCTGTGCCACTGGATTCGGCACTGTCCCCTTTCCCCCTGTGTGCAGTGATGCTGTGGTGCTGCTCTGCCTTCCAACAAACAGGTGAGCCAACTGCCTGCTTCAGTGAGGATCCCTTCTCACACCTACTGCATCACTTTCATTCTCAACTGAATCATTAATGTCGATCTCAAACACCTTTTCATTAATCCTACCCTTAAAAGATACTTTTATGTAGACAGAGAAAAAAATAAATAAAAAATACTTTTTACTATTTCTCTTGTGCCTCTGTTTATTCCTATTTTAGCAAAATATTCTCAAAAGTTTGTATACATTCACAGTCTATACCCACTACCATCTTATCACTCTTGAACATATTCCAATAATTTCATCAACCAAAACTAGTCTTCTGTGGTCTCAGTGAACTCTGTATGGCCAAACCCAAAGCCTAACCCTGAGTTCCCATGTGACTTAACCTGTCATTGGCATTTGCATGGGCTCATGCCCTCCTTGAACACCCTCTGCATCTGTCCCAGGATGTTTCCTCCTCGTTTCCCTTCCTTCCCAGCCTCTTTTTCAGGTTCTATCTCATCTCTCAGCCTCCATGTATTGGCATCCCATGCTCAGTGCCTAAGCTCCATGTCTGCCTCATCTGCACTCACCTACTCTGTGATCTCATCTGTCTCCTGTTATCACAAACACCACATGTGTACTGACAGTTGTCAAAATCACATGTCCATCCCGGGCCTTCCTTTCTGGGGCAAGAACTCCAGCCTCCTATGGCCGGTGGTTGGTTGATCACTCTACTTGAAGTCTAAGAGACATCTCAAACTTCACACTCTCATGTCCACATTCTGATTTTCTTCCCCAAAATTGCTTCTCCTACAGTTGCCATATTAAATGCCACTTCAACCTTTTGGTTCTTCCAGCCAAAAATTATAGAACTGACCTTGACTGCTCTACTTTTCTCAAACCCAGCTCTAATGCATTAGCAAATCCTTATGGCTTTACTGTGTAAATATAATTTCAAGCCCCTTCCATGGCCACCACCCTGGTCCAAGCCTTCATCATCTCTCAACAGATGATTAGAGCTGCATTCTAAAGGGTGTCTGTGCTCTGTATGCTGCAGCCCTACCATCTATGCTTCAAACAGCACTAGAGTGACCCCATTAAAAGGCTAACTGGACCCTGTCTCACTAGCAGTGTGTGCCACACCCATGTGATGGCCCTGGGGTCCCATCCCTCTCCTATTCCACCTTCCTGTGCCCTACCCACATGCCCTCCCAACCCTTCCTCAAATATTGCAGCTGTGCACCCCACTTGGTGTGCTTGTTTCCTATCTGGAACCCCTTTCTCCACGTGCCATTATGGCTTGTGTGCACACTTGCTTTAAGATCCTGCTGAGGTATCATCTCTCAGTGAGGCCTTCTCTGACCACCCTATTTAACATTGACCCAGCACCCTTCTGCCACTTCTTTTATTTTTCGTTGTTATTCTTTTTTAATGTCTATGTACATTTCTCTTTTTATTTTATTTATTCTATCCACACAACAGAATGTAAGGGTCATAAGGCAGGGGTTTTTGTTTGTTTTTTCAGTGTTGTCATGTCAGCACCTAGAATAATGCCTGGATATAGTGTGTTCAGTAAATATTGTTGAAAGAATTTGCTCTGGTTCTCTAGTGTGGTGCTCTGCTTTGAACAACTACATCATTATTACTTCCACAGTGGCTTTCTATTGCACTTTAAAAATGGGATCAGTGAACTCTCTGTCAACTCGCCTGAGAACCTCTCACCTCTGGGTTTCACTTTACAGGAGGTTCTGCACTATCTTTATTGTCTAAACCACTTTCATTTGCATTTATTGTTACTTATAGCCAGCATCATCCTAATTGATCCAATGTTCATTAGAGAATTGCATGTAATTAAAAGTTGAAAATAAACTTAAATAACTAAAATTAGAGAACTGATTATTAAAGCACTATTTTGCATATGGAATCTCTCACTCAGGTGTGTGGGATTCCCATATGTATGTATTAAATTTGACAATTTTCTCTTGCTAAACTGTCTCATGTCTATTTGATTATTAGACCAGCGAAAAGAACGTGAGGGCAAAGGAAAATGTCTCCCTTTGCTACAGTTGGTGCTGTGAGCAGGATAAACTCACTGGCTGGAGCCCCAAGCTTCCCCACAAGGCTGCTGCAGATGAGGAGATCCTGGGGTGTCTGGCACAGGTGGAAGGAGGTAAGAGTTCTTTCCCTGGCAGCACACCCCCAGATCTCTCTCTGCAGGATCCAGTGAAAGTGAAAGCTGTAAAACCTTTTTCTCTCTTCTAAATTTAGACGGGCAGGAGACAATATTTGTAAAACTCATTTCTAGGGACTTAGCGACTCAGTACTGATGGGTTATGTTCATTCTACTTTTTCTTCTTCCGTGGGTGCTCGGTCTCCAGCAGTGCGGCCCGCACAGGCAGGAGGAAAGGAAGAGGCCATACCATCCCCGCCAGGTGCCCTTGGAAACCTATCTAGACAGTGGTCAGTTCCAGATTCTAAACCATATATTTTTTTCATGATATTGTTAAATATCATGGAAAAAATGGCGTTTCTCCTTTCATCTTATTGTACAAGTATGTTTAAGTGCTTGGTCATTTGACCAGTGAGAATATTTTCTCTCTGATCTCCACCATCCAGAGAGGGCCCTTGACAAGGTTCACCTTCTTCTGTCTGGCCCTGACAAGCTCTCCAGGGAGAGGTTCCTGTGTCTGTCCATTTCTCCCAGGATGGTAAAAACAGGACCTTTCATTCTTGTTTTCTGCCAGTCAGAGGACACAAATGCATGTGACAGATCCAAGTTTAGGGAATCCAAACACTCTATTGAGGGGGTTAGGGGAAGACAAGTGTTTTGGAATAGCTGTTTCTAATTTTGGGAGTAAACTTTATCTTTTGAGGGTTGCATCTTTTTGTATTCTCTTTTGAAGATGCCTTTTGCATTCATAATATTGGTTTGAATCATTACTGATATCCTATTCATCAATCCAGAAGACACATCCTTTTAACTGGAAAAACTTCTTTTTTTTTTTTTTTTTTTTTTTTTTTTTTTTTTTTGCTTTTTTTGGTATGTGGGTAGCTCCTTGACTGGGAATCGAACCCAGGCCGCAGCACTGACAGCGCCAGCACTGAAGCCTTAAGCCACTACACCATCAGGGAACTCCCTGGAAAAACTTCTAAATTGAAAAGAAAGAAAATTTTTTTCTTAGAGAGCTCTCATATTGTTATAATAGCTTGCCATTAAGACTCCCTTAATAAGATGGAGGAACAGAAATTAGAACAAAAATCAAAGTCCACTGAGACCTCTTCCTATTTGCCTTTAGATATTATAAAAATGAGCACATTGGAAATTCAATTATCTGCATTTAAGAAGAAACAGGAGAAAAAAATTGAGATAAAGAAAATGGATTTTGATGGGATTCAGCACCACAGAAGGCTGAATAAGCAAAATTAACCACCTGTTGGTCTCCCAAAATTTAAGGGCCCCAAACAAGTCTTCTATATTTACCCCTGTGTGGAGAAATTTAAAACATTGGAGGGAAGTGATAGCAATGAGAAACCTGACCAGCCATCTCTTGGGGCAATAGTCAGCCTGGTTACATCAAGTTAAACATTGATAAAAGGGCCAGAGTTTCTTGGCTTGACCCCTCACTGAGGACCCAAAGCCTTTTTTTCTTAAGAGTGGGTGAAATGATCAAGAGGTATAAAAGAGAAAATTTCCAGGTCTCCTTGTTATGAAATTCATGAAATGTGGCACCAAAACCCATTGGTAAAGCCCTGATTCAGGCTATAATTAGATTAAAAGACTATGGAAATGTAAGGATTGATAAGATTATAAAAATTGGAATGGTTAAACAGGCTTTATATTACAAAAAAGTTATGTCAACTTTAATTGATTACATCCCTTGTACCTAATTGTATTGTGGAAATAGACATTGTGTCTCACTGAAGAATTGGGACAAGAAGTCTGGCAGGTCTTTCTTTTGGATATCTCTTGAGTCCATGGAATTGTTTAATAACACCAGAAATATTTACTGTTTGTCCCAGTTGAAACCTGATAAGATATTTGAAAGGATTTGGTAACTTTTTGATCAGAAATTTGGCAAAACTGTAAGTCGAGATTCAGAGATTCATAGGAACTTTTTATCTTGAGCCCACTTCCTAAGCTAAAATAAGACTATGTAACCAAAGGGAAAGAAGCAAATTAGGGATTATAGAGTTAGGTGGTTCAACCTATGATGTCACCTAAGTTACAGCCAAATTTTTAGCGCAATTGTTCTTATCTTACAAATCTTTGCAAAACCAGAAATGCAGTCCTGGGAGCACTTCAAAGCCCAGCTACCTTAATCATCCCCAATTCCCAAGACTGAGTGAACAAATGGGAAACAAGGGTGTTTTTGAAAGCACAAACTGCTACTCTGGCTCATAAGTGCCCTAGCCTAGGACAAATACAAATCTTAATTGCTTTCTCCACAAATACCAGTAAGATAAAACTTTAACCAGCTATACAGGTAGCTTTCATGTATTCCACCTGTCAGAAACAGTTTGGATTTCATTGTTCTTCTACATTGTCTTACCTGTTCTATGACAGTCATTTAAAAATGAAGGCTAGGAAATTTCTGTTTGTGTCTGCCTGTGTGTTCATGTGTGTTGTGTGGTATTTTCTATCTCCAGATGGTATTGTTTATTTTTTTTAAAGGAGCTATATTAAATTTGCTTAAATAAGCAAGTGCTTATATAAGAATTCTCAACAATATAACAAATTAACCCAAATGTTTTTTCAGAATTATGTAATCTGGGGAAATATTTGCTATTTAAACTAATTTGAGTTTGGTTTGGTTAAATAAACATTTCTATAGAATCATCAGCATTAAATAATATTTTTTTATTCTACCTGTGTTTATTAGTCAAGTAAATTCATGTTATCTCTGTTGCAAAATTTGTCAGCAAGAAAAATAACTTGGTATAATGAAATTTTCACAAATAATATAAATTCAATTGTTAAGCATAAGTAAATTAAATAAATGTGAGGTAAAAAGTTTCTTTTTATGTCAACACTTTAGCAAAAATTATATTGCATGTGTACTTAAAAATGTTTTCCTAAATCTCTTTGGTAACTTGAAACTTTAAAGTTTTGCTAGCTAAATTAAATTATGTATATTCATTGAATATCTAGATCATTTCCAAATAAGATAAAATAGTGAAGCATTAATTATTGAACATAGGCTTATCTGCTTTTTGTTTCTTTCTATTAGTAAACAAGTTTTGTGCCACATTAAAAAAGTGTGTGCTATGAGGAAATATATATTCCCAGAAATTATGAAATGCATTCATAAATGTATCAATATAAATTCTTAGTTTTCACTTGAAATAAAGGTTTTTAAAGGTTAAGAATGTTAATATATATAAAGCTATAAAATTAAAAATAATGAAAAACAACTATTTATACAAGAAAAATATAATTTTTTGTTTTTTAAAAAAATGTATGAAATATGGAGGGGTTTTTTTGTTGTTTTTGTTAAAGGGAATGAAGTATGAAGTAATTTTGTCCTGATTATTTTGGAATGAGTGAGCGAACAAGAATATATTCTAAAGAGGATACAGAAAGTTGTAGAAAGTTTATGAAAAAGAAAAGTTAAGGAAGGAAATTTTATATGTAGTCAAGCTGAATAAGACAAATATAATCAAGTAAATTTAAATATCAAAAGTAAGCTGATGCAAAATTAGAGTTTGATTTTCTGTCTCTGCTAAAATGGACTATTGCTCTGCTGCTACTACTGTGATAAGGTTTTCTTCCTAGAAAGCAAAGACTCCGTGTTTTATCAAAATAATTTTCTGTGTTTAGTGTTGTCTTAATTAGATCCCTGATTCCTCAAGAAAGTTGAATCTCCTCAAAAACTAAGTTTTGTTAACAATTATATAAATTCTTATATTTGTTTTTGAAGTATTTTATCATCACATTGGTTAAATGGATAATTAAGTATTGCTTCCTAATAATTTGTGATCCTTTTTAGTCAAACGTCCAAACTTTTTAATATATTTTGACAAACTTCCCAATATTTGAATTCTAAATAGAGTCTTGACCTGTAAATATCTTTGAGGTGTTCTAGAAGGACCCCTGGAACACTTCAAAAGAAATTAATTAGGCATATTTAGTATCTTAAATTGCATGGGAAACATTATAAATGTGACAAAATTCTCTGGTGTATTGAATGTGTAAACAATGGCTGTAAATTAAATGAATAGTCAAGGCTATGGGAAACCCAAGATGGCTGCTTGTTTCCTCAAAGCTCCCTGGAAAACCCCCCTTTGTCTGATTCTTTAATCCTTCATCCAACAGTATATTTAACTTGAACTTCATTAAACAGCCACTTAGTTTGGGTTATCAATATGTTCCTGTTGTATGCGTGTTTTCTGGATTAGTTGAAGTTTTCCTTGCCACAAGGCTGATGCCCTCACAGTGGCAAAAAAACTTTAAGGTAATGTGTATCCCACTTGGGGTTGACTTTCCACAATCTCTAGTGATTTAGGCACCCATTTCACTGAACACATATACAAGCCTTGATGGACAACTTTGCAAACTTCTTGGAATTATCACTGACCCTACAACCCTCAATTATCAGGCAAGGTCAAGGGAACTAATGGAAAAACTGGATTCAAGCAGAACAAGCTTAATAACATGGGACTAAATGAACTTACAAGAAGGGTTACAATTTTTATGACTTGTTTGAAACATTGTGGGTTCTTTAAAATTTTTATTTTTTAGATATAAGGAATTTTTGTTTCTTTCTCTAAATCTTAGAGAGCAATTTAGTAAATTATACCTTTGTAACAAGAATTGAAATATTAGGGGGTTCCCTGGTGGTATAGTGGCTAGGCTTTGGTGCTATCAACTCTGCAGCCTGCGTTCAACTCCCAGCCAGGAAACCACCAAAAAAAAAATAATAATAATTGAAATATTTTCCCCCTTGCCTGGTCCCTCCAGAATTTGGAAACTCTTAATGAATGAGTATGATTATTTTGATAGCAATATGATTATTTTTATGAATTCCATAAGAATCTCTTCTCCTCATAACAGAACACAATTGGAAACCAGCTATATTACCAAGGCTTTGACTGGACTATGATAGTTGAGAGAGATATTGTGTGGTCAGACTTTATCTTAAAAAGCTGACTCCAGTTTAAAACTAACCCACCTGAACCCTTGTTCTCCTCCCTTTGCCCCCCAGGTAGACTCTGAGATGTGTGCAGAGGCTTCTGATTCATTGCAAACTACTATTAATCCTCCCTACACTGTAATTTGAGCCCTTCGTCTGAGACAAGGCATCCTCAATGTTTAACTTCCTCTGGTGCCAGAGTCCCTGGATCACCTGGGACCACAGTCCCTTTGTTCCTCTCAACCAATCCTGCATTCCTTTCAGAGTGCTGAGGCCTTGTCTTAGGGGACATAAAACTGGTCATCTATGGATGAACCAGGTAAGGATCCATTTTCTGTCTTACTGCAGCCCAAGACTGCATTCCTGTAAGTTCCCTGTTAAAACTCTGAAAACTGACAAGTGGGACTCTCTGCATCATTCTTTGGCCTCTTGGTTCCTTTGGCATTTGAGGGCTGCTTTGCATACATGGCCCTTTCAAAGAAACAGACATGCATAGACTCAGATATGACCAGACAACTTTAAGTAGTTAAGATTGACTTATGGGTGTCAATAAATACCCTTGGAAATACCATCCTGGTACCTTGCTTACATGGTTCCCAGCAGTCTTCCCAGGTGAGGAAAGAATGTCACTTCTTGGCAGGTGCAGGAACCTCAGGATATTTAGGAGACCTCAAGAAGAGAGGAACTCACACAGATCTATGTGTATTTCAGGCAACGTCTGATGACATGTCCTTGCCTTGGCTTTTCCAGCTTTGAGAGGCCTTTTAAAATTCAATCTGAAAATTCCTTATGAAAAATTACAGCAAGACAGATTTTTAAAAAGGCTAGAGTTAATTACTGTTCTTGCTGGACTTATACAAATAATCAGTCCAAGTTTATTGAAATAACTTATTTTGCAAATAAATTTGTCTGAATTTGGCTACCTTTGATAAAAAGGAGGTGATTTTAGAGAGAAAAATTTTGTTACAATGGAAACTGCATTATATTTTTTTATATTAGATTCTAGTGCTATTCATTGTCTTTTAAGGGATTTTGTTTTGTTTTTCTACCTATAAACTGGACTGGATCCTGAATTTTTCTAGTTTTCTTAAATATTTTGCTGCAACTTTATGAATGAACATTTTCATTTTACCATCTTTTGACTTGGAATCATTGAGAACTAAAACTCCCCTTTTCAAGGCAACTTGTCATAGATTTCAGAGAAATCACCACAACAGCTTATCTGTGGACAATCTTTGTGTATGTTGTAGAAACGTCACTAGAGATATTCAAAATACAGACCAGGAGAACCTATCAGACTGTACCTGCCTACCTTCATTCCATCTACAGATGATTCGAGACTGACACCTAGAAATCTCTACTGCCTACACTTGGAACTGAGACTGGGATTATAGTCTGCTCCAATCATTAACTGTTGTTTTTCTTTAATAAGAGATGCTTCTTATTAAATACCTAATTGCTTGCACCATAGGTTTAACTTTGGGAGCCCACTACATCATAGTCTCCTGAAATGAGACACATCTGTTTAATTGAACTGACCTTTTCTTAAAGACTGAGACTGATATAATGAGATACAGAACCTAGAAACCAAAATTCTAGAATGTGAAACTTTCAGGGAAGTTTCAGAGGATGGAACTGTGGGGGCTCAAAACAAGTCAGCCCAAGATGTCCCTTGGTGGTATGTGTGTTGTTTTGAACCAAATGCAACTTTAACTGCAATTCAAAAGACTTCTGCCTCTGTTTTAGCTACCTAGAAGAACTTGAATTAGGGGCTTTGCCCATAATAAGAGATTACCAAAGATAACCACTTTGTTGTTTTGTCATTTTTTAAATTTTTGGACATACAAGTTTAATTAGTCCATCCAGATAGAAAAATGTGCTAAATGGATGGAAACAAATTCATAAACTTAGGACAGAGGCAAGCATTTTTTTTACCAGTTTAGGTTTAGACATTCACAAGATTGGACTATTTTTTTTAACATTTAAAATATACCTTTACCACAATAAACAAAACTATATATGACAACTGACTTCCAAATTACTTTTTAAAACATAATTTAATTTTTTTCATATATCTTAAATGTCAAATTCTCTTTGCCAAATTTGTCCAAAATAATAAATTTTCATTTTATAACTTAGTTTATATTTATATTATATTACAGAGTACCCTAAATTGATGTTCATTAAGATACCTAATAGTTTATATCTTCCCTTTAAAATGTATAAGTACCTTTTAAGTTGTCATTCTCAAAGATATTCTGGAGACAAATATATGAAACACCTATAAATTCTTCATTTCTGTTATAGTGCAACAATTTATCATCTAATCCATAGTAGCCTATCAACTGAGTGAGGCTGAGTTTCTTGTTCTTCTCAGACATAGCTAACTGCAACTCATAAACCAATAGCTGGCTATAGCTTTTCCACTTCTTTATTAACAACTGTAACTGAGACAGGTCGTTCTTTGTTCTAAATATTTTGACTAGTTTTAGCCTCCGAAGAAGGTCTTCTCTCTCCCTAATCTGCTTTCACCAATTTTGCTTTTTCTTCTTTTAATCCTTGTTTGGGAAGATTCTCATTTACCAAGTCATTTTAGAGATCACTGAAAGACCCAGTATCAAGTGATTTAGATTCACATGCTTTGATATTCTTGAAGGTATTTTTTTAAATATGTACTTTCTTCAAATTCATTATGTGTTTAAAATTTTCTTTAAATTCCAAAGTTTTCTTCTGTTAAAGATGCTGGTTTCTCTGAAAAAGTCTATTTGTTTTCTTCATTCTCCACTTTACGACGTTTACCACACTATAACAGGAATTAAATGAATATCTAGTTTTCTTTAACCATTCTCTAAGTGTTGCACTCATAGGTTGTTTTCTTGAACTACTTGGATGGGGAGATGGTGTATTGGCATAGGCCTATAGAGTGCTAGGTAAAATCACAGGTGATTCTGAAGGGCTTTCCATCTCGAAAATAAAACCTTGGTTTACCTCTCCCTCTGCCATCCCAAGAGTGCCAAATTCAGAGGTAACATTTCTTAACCTACCTGTATGGCAAGGAACACTACTAATTACTGAATGTGTGCTCTCCCTGTAATGATCTTCTGAAGCCCCAAGGCACATTACCTTATCCTTAGCTCAGAATGCCTTATATATCCATTTTCCCATTCTGTCTCTGGATTGCCCATTGGGGTCTTTGCTCTCTCATGTATGTGGGGTTCCTTTATTTATGTATATATTTAATTTGATTATTTTCTCTTATTAAAAAAAGCACTCTTTTGTAATGAGATAGTATATAGAAAAAAATATGATCTTGTAGACATCCATTTATTGACATTAAAGTTGTTTAGGTATAATGTCAAGTTTAAAAGGCACATTTCAATAGCTTTTATATATGAATACATATAAACACATGCACCCATTACAGCAAATATATTTACATATAATTTTGTTCCAAGTGGATATAAACAAACAAATACAAATACATGTACACATTTTACAGTGGTTTGTTTAGTGGAATTATGACTTTTTTCTTTATTATTTTTTATACTTTTCCAAATTTTGTTAAGTAATATGAAATAATTTTATAGCCAGAAAACAATAAAAGATATTTTTACATAAAAAATAGGCATATTTTAAGAGTACAACTGCATAAGCAAATCACTTCATGGTTATTTATTTACTCCAGCTTTATTGAGATATAATTGATGACCCCATGGTAATGTAGCTTCTTCCCTTGCTAAATGATGTTTTGGGCTCCATTAACACGTGTTGTCAGGTAAACTCATGGTGTTCTGTAGTAGAGATGCCTTATGTTCCCAGAGCATATGGGCAAAAAGGTGTCCACAGAGGACCACCAGGATGAATGGAGAAGCAGATGGGGTGAGACCTGATCCCCCTGACCCAGGCAGTGTCCTGCCTATTTGTCTCTCCACATCCCCTCCCTCCAGCTCATAACAGGTCTGTGACAGGTGCACAGACATCCTCCCCAGCAAGGGCCCTCACACAGGGCTTCTGAAGAGGTCTCATCCACCAGGCAGAGCCACATGTGGCCATGAGAGGGTGAATGGAGCATTGCTGTGAATTGTTTTCTTGTCAACAGGACAAATAGTGAGAGAGTGGAGCAAGGGAGCGGAGAGTGTTTATGATGATGACCCTGGGTATCTGAGCTATGGGGAGCAAGGGGCGGGGGAGGGCATTGGATAATTGTAGGTAGGAGAGCAGATAGATTTGAGATCTCAGTGGGGCAAAGAATTGTTTGGTCTAGTGGAAAAGAGTGAATTTTTACAAATATCAGTCTGATCATTTAACTCCCTTGCTTAAAATGGTATTTTGCAACTCCTTTAAGATAGTGTCACATTCCCTAACTTGGCCTGCAAAGCATCCCTATTTGGGCCTGGCCTGCTGCTCAAGGCTCTCCTTTAGGATTCTACACCCTCTGCTACCTTGAGGCCTTTGCACATTCTGCTCCTTTGTCCAGACTACTCTTTCCACCCTCCACTCTTCAGCTTCCCTAGTGACTCTTACTCATCCTTCAGGTTTCACCCAGGAAGCTGTTTTTTGTTTGTTTGTTTGTTTGTTTGTTTTCCTGACAAGTTACACACACACCTGCACCAGTTTAGAGGGGCCCTAGACACCTCTCCCATGGCACCATTTAATTGTCATATACACCTTCAAACTCCAAGGCCTCTAGAGCAGGACTCACTTAGCATATTGCCTCCACGCAAGAAGGCCTCGAAGAGAGGGGCTCCGTGACTTAAAAATGTAACCATTTGAAATGGCTCAAGTGGAATAACTAGGCAATATATGGGAGACGGGGGAACTCCCATAGAAGATCTCTCCAGTTTTAGTTCCAGGGGACATTCTCCTTCCTCCCTGACCCACTGCTCTGCAGGCAGGGGGCACACACTTGGTTTGCCAAGGTATTTGAAACCATGCTGAATCACCCCTCTGAGCTCTTGGATCTCACTTGTCTCTTGTTTTGAGAGGTGAACACTTCATTGAATGTCAGTGCCATGAGTTAACCATCATTTTTATTGGCTTTGTGGTAATGTTTTTCTGAGCATTCTTCTTCCTCTTCCATTTTCCTTGTAATATCTTTGTATAGATCTTCTTCTGGTTCCGTTTTGAAAACTGATCTCCTTTGTGGTGTTTGCTGAATCAGCTCTTTGGAGAAGGTTCACGTGGGTGAAGGCCCAGGGGTAGTTAAGGTTTTAATGTGTGGTTATTTTTTTCCACTTTAATAAAATGAATACCTGGCACATGAGAGAATCTATAAAATATAACATATGCATCTAAGATCAGTGCACCTGGCTCTCAGGTTACAAAATCAGGCATTATCACCATCTTTGGGGGTCCTTGAATTACCTCCACCACAGGGCCACCACAACACTAAGTTATTAATCATAAATTTTCAGTATCTTTTAAAATCCCTGAACAGTACAGTAAATACTTTCATACATACTTTGACTTTTAAAGACGTGATATGCTCTATATCACCTTCTGTGATTTGCTTTTTTTAGTCAACGTATTTGAGAGATTGATCCAAGTTGGAGAAAGTGTGACATTTGTTAGTCATTCTCCCAGCTACACAGTATTCTGCTTTAGTGAGTATACACAATGAGCTCCTCCATTCTTGTGTTGAAGGACATTTGTGTGGTCTCCAGGCTCTGCTGATGTTACCTATCCAGACTATCTATAACAACAAAGCTGGGCCTGTTTCTCAGAGTCACACGAGTGTGTGCTCCTCACAGAACTACTGGCACTTAGGATGAACATGCCTCAAGTCAGCCTTATCAGAGGACCACAAGGCAGCTTCTAAAGTGGCTGCATGTCAATGCTACAAACCTCAGAATGGCCAACAGCTCTTTCACATCTTTTGTATATTTGTCAGTTCTCACCAACAGTGAGTGGACAGTGGTGGTCATAGGGAAAAGGCCATCCCCTTTCTTCTCCAAGCTATTTTCTGTCTATATGACTTGAGTATGTGGTTTCATATTTGTACCCACTCCCTTTCTCCATGGAGACAAGACAGTTGCACCCCATTCCTGACCTTGCAAGCAGGGTGTTTTCATTGTTCAGCACAGGGTGTTTGTTCCTTCTGCAGCCCATCCTGCGTCCTCCCTCCCATGATTCTGTTTATGACTCCTTTCACACTCACTGCTTCCGTATTTCAGCTGCCTCTAGTTTGTTTGAAGATCATACTCGTTCTTTTCTGTTTTGAAAAGAAAAAGAAATGCCCACTTAGTGTCGCTATCTTTAAATGGAAAGACCCCGAGACTCTTAAAAGTATTAATTCCTCGTACTAGTCCCAGGCCTCCTGCACTGGCATTTCAGATAAGGCCCTGGGCATCTGTATGTTTAAAAATCAGTCCTGGTGTTTTGAATAGGGAGTCTATTGGACAGATATGACATGGAAACTCTACTTTCACCTAAGTCTTATTCTTCCTATGACTTTTCAATTGAGAGCTAATCTTTTATGAGTTCTAGAATATACTGACATTCACAAGTTCTGCTCCAATCTTTTCCCTTTTCATATGAAACTTGTTACTTATTTAATAACACTTTACCAACTGTGCATCTCAATTTATATTTGATTAACATTTTATTTTTATTTACTCAAATAATTGGACATATTATAAATTAGGTTGTCAATTACTTGGCTTCTTTCTCATGTTTCCTGACAACTGGGAGTCTTCCACATATCTACTTGCCCAACGTGTAGATGGAATTAAATACTAAAGTCCCCTCCACCTCATGATGCAGTCCTTGTGGCTGTCCTGACACCATCCTGGTTCTCATCTTAAGTCCTGGAGAGGCTGTCCATGTCAACATGTGGCCATTTGTGTCACTGGAACTTGTGAGAATTGAAATCTCAGCCTGTGTCAGGTGGCAGAGTGGGGGAGTGAGTGCTTAATTTATGGTGTGCCATCAATTTATCTGTAATTCATTCTGGAAAGGCAAGAGCTCCCATCAAAAGAAGTACCTTCCTAAAGATGGAAGCATTTGCCCAGGGTTGTCTTTAAAACAAATGCCTTCACTTTGTCTGGGCTGAGTTCCTGGAAACAATCACTAGGATTCTGCACTGATCCTTGAATTTTTAATCACAGCAAAACAAATCTTGAAACTGACCCCAAAGAAAGGTAAGTCAGAGTTTCCTTGGGCTGTTGTTGGTTTTTTGGCTTTGTTTCTTATGAAATACACAGACACACACACGTGTGTGTGTGTGTGTGTGTGTGTGTGTGTGTGTGTATAATTTTTTCTCCGCTGCACTTCTTTGGTCAAGGTGGAGTTGTGTGTATGTGTGTGTGCACGCGCATGTGTGTGTGTAGACAGCAAGCAGCAAACACACATATGTACTATTTTTGTACTGATACAAAGCATTTTAAACGCACAGGAAAAATAGAAAAGCTAACCTTTGGAGCTGTGGTAATCTCAAGTCTTTCTGTCTCTCGTGCTGCCCCTAGGATGCCAAAGGTAAAAACCAACATTTTCTTACTGTGGGAATTACCATTGTCCAGACATTTCCTGTTTCCTTCTGTAAAGCCAGCTTGGACATGTCCACAAGGTGAAGACACCCAGATTAAGGAATAAGGGGCAAAACACAGAAATAGTTGTTTTATTTGGTGAGTGTTCTCAATAGGTGATCATTATTACCTACAAATAATGTTAGTGTTATTCCCTATCTTTATAGTCTTTCCTCCCCTTCCTTTCTTTCCCTCTTTTCTCTTTCTTTCTTTCTTCTTTTTCTTTCATCTACCTACTTTTCTATCTACCTATCTATCATTTACCCACCTACCTGCCCTGTGACCAGCGTGAGGAGAAAGGAACCGGAGGGGAGGCGACGGAGAAATAAGAAAAACACAGAGACATAACAGATAGCAAAGTGGGGACCGGGTGGTTCCCTGTGCTCTGATGGAGACACAGAGACCCTCCGGTCTAGAGCATGTTTATTTTATATCCCCCAAACAACAGGGGGTGTAACTTCTTTATTGCAAAACAATGTTGCCAACCCCCATCCTCTCATCCTGTTTACGATTCCTCCGCCTCCCAGGCCATGTTGCTTTCCTCCCTCCCCTTAGCCAGCCAGAAACCACATCCTGAGCAGTGTCCTTGTTCACCAGGTTCCGGGCAGCCCTCCAGGACCATCGAACCTCAGATTCCAAGTACACAGGCAGCCTTGCTAAACCCATTTTTTCTCAAGTGACCTGGCCTCTGGCTCAAGCGCTGCACACACCTACCTATCATTTATCTATCATCATCTAATACTCTCTCTCTCTCTCTTACTCTTTCTCATTTTTAATTATCCTAGAGTTTTACCAAGTTCTGAAAGTTTGTTTAATTATGGGCTATGATGTGGACATGAGATCTTGTGCTTGGTTTTAAAGGGGATGCTTCTAAAGTTTTTTATCAAGTAGATGTTACAGGTTTTGGTTTATAACCTGTAACAAGAAAAAGAAGTCCCTTACAGATCTAGATTGCTAAGAGGTTTCTCTGTTCATTTTTCGTTCATATGTTCATCGGATAGATCAAGTTTTGGGTTGGTTTGTTTGTTTTGCGGTGTTTTAAAACAAATGCACTCTGTTTTCTTATGGTGGTTGTCCTTAAAACCCATCTTTATATTTACTTTCTTTTTCCTTCTTAAACTTAACAGTATCCATTTCTTTCCCGCCACGAGAACTTCAGCAAGTCTTTGACCTCTGATGCATCTCCTACCCCGACCTCTCCTGTGCCTTACTGGGGAAGTTTGATACATATTTATGAAATATGGGCTCTTGGTGCCTTTTAGTATCCTGGGTATTATTATGTGAAGATAATCTGCTTCTCTGAGAAATGAAAAAGAGAATCGCAGGAGTTTGGTTTTCATTTACTATCTCAAGAAATTGCACATCTTTCACAGTGGTAAATGTATATTTCCAGGTCTCTGAATTATCTGTTGATATCCTTACCATTTAAAACTTTTTTCCTTTTAGGTCTTTATTATGTGATACTTTTTTATTATAAAAAATATAGTAAAAACAAAAAACATAAGCAGGAGAAAAAGTGGCAATCACCCCAAATCCCCAAAGCTCAGCTGTTACATGTTTGACTTTGTGGCCTTTCAGGTTTTCTCTCAGAACATACCACATGAGCCAACATGGAGATTGCCTCTGGTGTCCACACAGCAACTCCAACAGGGAGCATTCATCAGTAAGGATTAACTGCACCCCCAAACAAACCCCACAGAACTACTGTGTAAACAGGGATAGCACTTTGTTTATCCACAAGGATGCCTACAGGTCACAGGGCAGGATGGCCCAGAACTGCTGCTAGAGCTCCAGCCATCACATACATGATCTTGGCAGCACAAAAAGAGAAGAGGAGAAAAGTGAACACCCTCCCTATTAAGGAGATTGCTCAGAAACCACACACAGTCTTTTCTGCACATGTCATTGGCTGAAATGTAGCTACAGGGAACCCAGCTACTAGGGAGTCTGAGAAAGAAAGCCCTTTGGGTGGGAACATAGCTGCCTCACTCCCAATTAATGTCTTTTAACTCAGGAAGAAATGTTGCAGAGATATCGTCTCAGTTCTTCAGTGAATAAAAATGGGTCCTAAAAAATGTCATTTGCTTTAAGTGTACTGTACTATAAATGATGACACTTTATATTGCGGTATATACTAATTTGGGGGTACATATACTAATATTTTTGTCTTCTGCTTCTTTAACTGTTAATTGTGAGAGATATTTCTACTTGTTTTATTCTTGAAGACTTGAGATAACACTCCAATTTCTTTTAGGTATTAATGTCAGGAATAAACCTCCATGTTGTAATATTGGGAAGGAGGCATTCAGAATAGAGGATCAGTTTTCACAGAAATCTTGATTATGTTCTCAAATTAAGCTCAAGAATGACATGACCTCTCCCAAACCAGCACAGATATTACTACACCCCATCTGACCCTGCTGGATTTGGCTTCAGGATTTTTTTCACCTCTCTTTCATTTAAATTTTGGGGAATATAAAGATTCACTTATGATCACTTCAGATTATTTTAAATTATTAGTGGTTTTCATAGGCACTGGAAAGGAGACTACAAGAGAAATGTTAATTCCTCCAAATTCCTGTATCTTAAATGATATTTTTTACTTCATTTTACTGTTTGCATAATTAAAAAGAACAAGAAGAGAAATTCATCTGATATGCCTATTGTTTCTTTCTCCTCCATCCCCCTTTTCTTTTTTATTTCCTTTTTTGCCTTCCTTCCCTCCCATTTCCCTTCTCTCCTTCTTCCCTTTCCTCCTTTCTTTCCTCTTCCTTTCTTTTGTTAAGATGAACTTGAAAAGGGAGAAACTACCTCAGTGGTATTGCTGGGATATGCTGGTAGGAAAGAACCAAGTCGAGATGTCCTGAGACTTAGAAGCCTCATTTAGAGCGAGTCTTTCAATTCGAGGGCTTAGAATTGGGTAAGGGTAATGATATAATAGTTTAGGATGAGTCGACACAGCAAGGTGAAGGTTCAAAGAATCTTATTGTGTAAATTGTTTGTACTTTCCTGCTTCTTACTGAAGAACTGATAGGTCTGCAGAAGTTGCTGGAATGCACAATAAAGTTGTTCATGAGAGTCTCCTAGGAGATTGAGGTTGTGTTGATGAAGACAGCCCAACAGTGATGTAGACACTAAGCTGTGGACACGGTGGCCCTAAGGGTTTGAAGGACAGCCCATCATACATGGAGCCTACCCTGTACATCTCCATGAGGTCTGAGTGTCACTCAGGGGTGGGCATATCAGCTTTTGTGTGGTTTTTCACGCCCTTTGCTGAATGTGGTTTGATAGATCATATTTGGAGCTGTGACTGCACAGCAGCATTTTAAGACCCTGAAGATTACACATCTGAACAATGGGATGCAGGAAAATCCTTAGAGAAGTATTAGATTAGTCAGCTCCTCTGCCTGGAGACTGTAGCTCCAGATTAAACCAAAACAATAGACCCCATTCTCACCCTGAAGGATCAGAAGAAAGAAACCCCATTTAGAGCTATATAACCTGATGTTCTGGTTTTGTTTCTTGCCTTTTTTCTTTGCGTCTCTTCTTTTTCTTTTTTATTTTTTCTTCTTTTCTTCCTGGAACTTTGTGGTACAACATTGGGCAGAAGTAATGCCCACACCCGAGTTATGATTTTTATTACAAAATCATAACCATACATACTTAATGATTTTTGTAATAAAAGATTTGGTATAGATTACCAGCTCATATAAAAGGATCATTATTTGTACCAGACCCTGTTATTAAAGATCCAAGACAGGTGTACAAGAATGTAATACTACCCTTTCCTTCAAAACATCACATGGTCCCCACATCAGCATAGCTAAGACCTCTTCTGAACCATCACCTGTCCAGTTTCATACAGGGCCCTGACTAGGGTGAGGCGATTACAGAAAACCAATGCAAAAAGGAAAAGAAATTCACGATGAACAAAATATCAACATTTCAAATAAAAACAGGATCAGCATTACTGATTTTTTCCCTTTAGCTTCGAATCCCAATATGAAGCATCAGAGCACTATTTCTGACCCTTCTTTACTTAAAATGTTAATATTTTTATTAATCATAATGTTATGGCACTAATTTTAATTTTTCAAAAAGATTAAAAAATCTTGATTATAAGGTTTTGGGCACCCCCTTAAATGTTGTGCCCAAAGTGAATGCCACACCCACCTCACCACAGGCCAGGCTTATTTCACAAACCTCTGATTTACTTGTTGTTTCTTTGTTTTTGTTATTCTTTTCTTCTCTCTTTTTCCCTTTCACTTCTCCCCTTTTCCTTTCCCTTTCTTCCTTCTTTCTTTTCTTTCTTTGTATAGGAGGCCTGGGTCTAAGTCATCTACTAGTCTCTGAGTCATAGCACATTGATTTCCCCATTTTGGGGGTCTCTTATAAGCATGAAGTAAAGAGGCATGAGGAAGAAGAAAGCAATCCAGAATTTTCCTTAAATGTTAGGATTTCTGTTTGTAAGTCAACATCCAGTTTGTTTGTTGTTGTTGTTGTTTTCTGACTTGAAATAAGTTATCTAATTTCTTTTTCCTATAGGAGAAACTAAAGGGCCAAAATGGACATTGAGTAATGTTAGGGACAATTCTGGAAGCAAGCAATGAGTTCCCATTGAGTTTGTGAGTAGGAATAAGTAAGTATTTGTGCCACAAGTCCAATACCAGTCATTGAGAACCACTCAATGGTCTGTTTTTCACCAAAGTACCCCTGTAGGTAGTTAAATAGCATTGTAACCTTTTGGCACCACTTGTTAAGAGAAATTAGGTGTCAGGAAATGAGATTTGTAGCAAACAGATCATTAGGTAAGTCTAAAGCAAAAGAAAAGTGCCTTATAAGACCTGTGATAGTTAGACAGCCTCCAAATAGGCACCACCTGCTCCCTAGCCCACTGTCTTCTAGGTTCTAGTTCAATGAAGGGTGTCAGTCCCCAGAAAGTTAAAGCTAGGCCCACTGTAAAGGGTTAAAGCCAGGCCCGCCGCCCAGGCTTGTCCTTGGTATAATCATTCCCTGTCTGGGGTTGAGGAATTCCTGGGGCTGACAGTTACTGCGCATGTACTGCCTTACGTAACCATGAAAACCTAAACAATTGCTACTGGGCAGATGCAGCAAGATGCCACTTTTGATTGAATACGTATATGTAGTCCCAGGTGCGCAATAAAGTAGCTTGCTTGCTGGTGTGTTTATGGTCCCCCATGTCGGCTCCACGTGTGTTTTTTCAATTGGGTGTACCACCGCCGAAACCTGTCCTGTCTGGAAACCTTGGCATGACATTTGGCGTAGTCAGCAGGATGAGGTGAGTACTACCCCCAGCACCTCTGAGGTTCCCCAGGTGAAAGAAATGTGGCCTTCCACCTCACAATGGCACCCAGTGGCCACGTATCTGGCCACATGGACAGCCCCAGAAGACTGGGATGAGATTAGGCCAACACCTGAGGATATCAAGCAGGCCCTGGAATCTATGGAGCCGAATGTTCCCCCGGCACACCGGAAGGTGGCCGGCGGGATAGCCTGGATGTTCCTGGCGGTGCTGCGCCACACCAGCCGGGAGATGCAGGAGCAAGCTCAACAGGTACACCAGTTGCAGCACCGGGAGGAAACACTGAAAGAGCGCCTGGCAGCTGCTGAACATATCCTGCAGGGCTCGGAGGGGTCTGTACAGTCCTCCAGGGCAGGTAGCCCTATACCTATATTGCAGGCTCGCCCGTTGGTGCAACGGAAGGTCGAACTGGGCAGCAAATGGGGCTGGGGGGTCAGCCGCAGGGGGCCCCCCCCAGGCCAGGCAGCATACGACAATGACTGCGTACTCGCCCGCTGAATTACGGGAACTGATGAAGCAGGTACGGCAAAGGGCTGGGGAAATGGTACCGGGCTGGCTATTGAGATTATGGGACAAAGGGGTGGAAGGAACAGAGCTATCCCCTGATGAAATGTCCCAACTGGTCTCCATTACGGTACTCCCCTCCTTGAGGCAAAACATAGCCCACACCAACCGTGATGCAGGGAATCATTCCTTGATCAATTGGATAATGGCAGCAGCCCGAACGGTTTGGGCAGATGCCGGCGAATTGCCTGAGACTGTGAGCAACTGGTCCACGTACTCGGACCTAGTGCAAATCATACGGGAGATGGGCATGCGACAGATGATGTTTCGGGTACACTACAATAAAAAACTTCCTGATGAGGAAGTTTTCACCACTAAGATGATGGACCTCATCCTAGCATCAGGACCTCCAGGAACTTCCGGGACAATGGCAGCTCTTCTGGCTCCCTATGTAGATAGGAGGGTGCATGAAGTAACAGCCGCCCTAGCTTGATTGGGGGATGTGGAAGTGAAGCAAAAGAAAAAAGGCAGCCAGGTGAGGTCGCTACAGGGCCCCAAGGGACTCCGACCCAAAGGACGCCCGAAGAGTAAAGGGACTCAAAAGGGTGGTGTTCAGCCTGCAGTGAGAGTGAGCCGAAAGCAGATGTGGTTTGGTCTATTAACTGCGGGAGTAGCTGCAGAGAAAATAGAGCATCAGCCCACAGGGGTGCTGCTGGCTCTGTGGAAGCAGCTAAAACCTGAGCAGCAGTTTACTCCCCTGCCCGCTGCTTACATTCCCAATTCGGGAGTTGACACTGACTGATTTTTACCCAGACTAGGGGTCTGGCCAAGGTCCCCGGCTGAGGGGGGACCCGGGGGACCAGAGGCCACATGTTGAACTTGCTATTTACTGGTCCCCCCATAATGTGCAACGGGTACTAGCCCTTGTGGACACTGGAGCCGATAGCACGTTGCTGTATGGAAACCTGGATCGCTTTAGCGGTCCTACGGCCACCGTGGAGGGATATGGAGGCCGGATGATACGGGTCAAACAAGCAGTTGTGACCCTGAGCATAGGGCGATTGCCCCCACAAGACTATAAAGTCTATGTCTCCCCTATCGCAAAATATATTCTAGGGGTGGATGTGCTGCAAGGACTGGCGATTTCAACGACGATGGGAAAATTTCGCCTGCGTGCACGAGTGGTAAAGACTATTGTTCGGGGGCACCCCCATCATGCCCCCTTGGTATTGCCCCAGGCTACCCGTGTTGTGCATACAAAGCAATATCGGCTACCAGGAGGGCACGAAGAGATTGGTCGTACCATTCTCAAGCTTGAAGAAGCCCAGATAATCCACCCAATGCGTAGCCCTTACAATTCTCCCATATGGCCAGTGAGAAAGCCTGAGGGCTCCTGGCGAATGACTGTGGACTATCGGGAGCTGAACAAAGTGATGCCCCCGTTGCATGCAGCTGTGTCCAATGTAATGGATCTTATGGACAAACTCACACATGAACTGGGACAGTATCACTATGTTGTAGATTTGGCAAATGACTTTTTCTCCATAGATGTAGCATCGGAGAGTCAAGAGCAGTTTGCCTTCATGTGGGAAGGATGACAATGGACTTTCCTGGTGCTTCCCCAGGGATATCTGCACAGTCCCACCCTGTGCCACGGACTGGTGGCTCGGGACTTGGCCACCTGGCGGAAGCCAGCAGGGGTGCATCTGTTCCATTACACTGGTGACATAATGCTAACCTCTGATTCTCTTGCAGAGCGCGAGACTGTGGCCACCAGTCTACGAGAAGCCCTGGAAACCTGGGGGTGGGCTGTCAACGAAGATAAGGTCCAAGGGCCTGGGTTGTCTGTCAAATTCTTAGGAGTTGTCTGGTCAGGTAAGACTAAGGTTATGCCAGAGGCAGTCATAGATAAGATACAGGCATATCCCCGGCCAACAACAGTGAAGCAATTGCAGGCCTATTTGAGTTTGTTGGGCTATTGGAGTGTGTTTATTCCTCATTTAGCCACTTTAACTCACCCCTTGCATTGCCTGATATGGTGAGGGGCTACTTGGGATTGGACCCCAGAGATAGAGCAGTCATTTCGAGCCACCAAGCAGGCAGTGGCTCAAGCCCAAACCCTACGGGTGGTTGACACCACCCTACTGTTCCTTTTAATGGTGTCACTGGATGACAATGGGTTTGGATGGGGCTTGTGGCAGAAACATGGGACTCATAAAGTGCCCATTGGTTTCTGGTCTCAATTGTGGAAAGGGGCGGAAGCCCACTATTCCCTTATAGAGAAACAGCTAGCTGCTATTTATGCTGCCCTTTTGGCCTGTGAGGCCATAACAGGTCCTAATCCTGTAACCATCCAATCAAGGAATCCGGTAGAGGGCTGATTGCGGTCTTGGTTACGGATGCCACGGACAGGGGCAAGGCCCTTACCAGCCACAATGTTGTCACAAGATGGACACATTGCCTGTATTTTACCTGAGGGTAAAGATCTTCCTTTAATGGTGTCACTGTCTGCTTTGTCCTACTGCCCAGGCTAACGGCAGGCAGTAATATCCTGTCCTGGGCACACACGTTTGCTCAGGTGCATAATGTTTCCCACTGCTGGATCTGCACGGACATACCAGTGGAGGCAGCTGAGGGGCTTCTGTGGCGGACCCACCCAGCTTCCCTAAACAACTGGACGTGGTTATGAACATGGAGCAGCACCGCTGAATGGGACCAACGACGCCGGGCAGTGGACAACTTGCTCCACAAGGACCATAATAACCAACCTCCTCTGTTTGGTTATGCAATGACTAATGGGTGGGGTTGAGTGGTGGGGGAACATGTGGAACTACGGGAACAAGTCCCATTATGTATAGAACAACACTGCTCAGTTGCTAATCGTATGGCTGGTTGGGTGCCCCTGCACCTGTGTCAAAATGTTACCCATGTTTTAACCCCTCGCACTTGGTGGAATGGGGCCAGATATGCTAGCACTCATCCCACAGATATCCTTCCAGCTGGATACCTCTGGGTTTGTGGACACTATGATAGCCTTATTTGCCTGCAAATTGGACTGGCCAATGTACATGGGGTCGCCCTTACATTGCTGGTCGAGTACTGGCGACCCTCCCTCAATTGCCTACTAATTGGGATACTGTGTATCACCGCTGGCATCGCCAACGTAGAGCCGCCTGGTGGTTGTACCCTTTTGCTCTGGCCCTGCCCGGAGCTGCTGTCATAGATGTAGAATTACAAGTGGAAGCTTTAGCAGTGCATACAGCTCAAGCCCTGAATGCTACTAAACAGGCCTTAAGCCTGTTATTAGATAAAACAGCCCAAATGCGTAAAGTTGTGCTGCAAAATCGGATGGCCTTAGATCTGTTGACAGCCTCCCAAGGTGGCACATGTGCTATTTTACATGTAGAATGTTGTGTATAAATCCCAGATCACACTGAACACATTCAGACAGCCCTGGCTGAGATGAACACAGAGGTACAAGCCATTGCCTCCTCCACAGAAGACCCATTAACCTCTTGGTGGAATTCCTTAGGATCCACCTGGCGGTGGATAATAATGATCCTAGCAATTATTGCTAGCAGTCTGGTAGTCTTTTGCTGTTCCCTATATTGCTGCTGTGGGTTGTGGGCTCAAGGACATGCATTATGGACATAGTCCTGTGTGGTGGCCCTGTAGGGGTGGAGTGTCAGTACCCAGAAGGTTAAAGCTAGGCCCACTGTAAAGAGTTAAAGCCAGGCCCGCCACCCAGGCTTGACCTTGGTATAATCAGTCCCTGTCTGGGGCTGAGGAATTCCTGGGGCTGACCGTTACTGCGCATGTACTGCCTTATGTAACCATGAAAACCTAAACAATTGCTACTGGGCAGATGCGGCAAGATGCCACTTTTGTTTGAATACATATATATAGTCCCAGATGTGCAATAAAGTAGCTTGCTTGCTTGCTGGTGTGTTTATGGTCCCCCATGTCGGCTCCACGTGTGTTTTTTCAATTGGGTGTACCACCGCCGAAACCTGCCCTGTCTGGAAACCTTGGCAATGACAAAGGCCAAAGCTTTAGCTCTCACTGAACTCCTCGATATTGTTCAGGTACAACATGAAGAAGAATTTTTGATTTCAGATGGCTGGCTTGTTGTGTTTGCCACTTAAAAATTCACCTAATGGTGGAGTACAATTGCTCAGGAAGCCAGCCAATGGACTCATTATAAGAAATTGGAACTAAGAGAAGCTGGGTGAATCTCAAAGTAAACTCTATGAGCGTGACAGGCAGCATGGTTATATGCTTTAGCTCCTTCATGGGCAAATTATACCCAGGTATCAGTCTCAGGCCATTCAGTTTTAAGTTATCAGACCTGGACCCTGTTTGGGGACTCCTACCCACCCATAGTAGTGTCCCGGCGGTGGACCCTTGAAATTATGATGGGGGTCATTAAGTCATTTGTCCAGGACCTTAACAATACCCCAAAGACCACAGGGTCCCAACCTTCTTCCTACACCCTCATGTCCCCAGCCCAGGCTTCAAGATTCCCTGAAAGTCTCCTCTTTGTCCCACTGGCTTTTGGGAACAGGAGTGAAGAGGAATCCAGAGAGAGTAAATTTTCCTCTTAAAATTAAATTCTATTCCATGAAAGGGAGAAGAATTGTCTTGAGACCCCACCCCCCACCCCTCAGATCTTCCTGGAAATGATTTTACACTGCCTAATCTTTGAAACACTTCCTTCTGAGGTGTGCTTCTGTGAAAACTTGCCTGGTGTTGGCACTTCTGTCTTCTTGTCCAGAGCTTGCCCTGAAGCCACCAATGGGAGCAAGGAGGTCAGGTGTTCTCTGGTACCAAGGGTGCTTGCCTGTGGTCTGGATGGGTCCATGGCTTTCTGCTATTTTTTTATTCAGTTCTTAACTCATTTCCATGTAAGTTTTTACTTGCTCAGAGGGTTTTTGCTTGCCCTATTTTGGCACTTTTGTGTGCCTTTCATCTCTTCCTTTCTGTGTGCAAAGGCCTCTGCTGCTGCTTACTACACATTGGTCTTCCTGCTGCCCCTGCACTGTGGGCCTCTGCAGGCTGCAGCCTATGGGCTGATGTCCCAGCTGAGGCCAAGGCCCATTCTCAGGCACATTCAGAAACTGCAGAACCAGTTTTGGACATCACTGATGACTGTGAAGGGCTTTCCCAATTCCAGAGGGTGGGCCAAATAGCCCTCTTAACTCAGATGTGATTTTTCTAGAAAGATTATGTGAATATTTCTAGGAGTTGGCTTTTGGATACCAGTCTTGCAGGTTTTTTCAAAAGGTAACTCTGTTGCTTTGACCTTCTATTCACAATCTGGCTGTATTCTAAGCACTTTTGAATTTCTGTGCAGATATTTTTAAAAGTTGGTTCAGTCTATTGTTGATTCAATCAATATCCTACGAAGAGCAGAGCTCCAAGAATAAAATGGTAATAAGCATTGGCTTCCAGAGCACATCAAGATCTTGGCCTAGTCCATGGATCCTCAGGCAGTGTAGCCCTTAAGCCACTCAGTCCTTAACCGATAATTATTTCATTAAGAGCCCTGCTCTTACCACTGCCTAAAGACTCAGGACTCTTGTAAGCCTGTTTCCAGAGCACATCATGTCCAAATTGGGCTCTTACATCCCTGCACTCTGCTAGGTCACCTTGCATCTCTGAGGTCCTGCCACCTTCTCCTCAGCTCCTGTATCTCCACATGGGTCTCCTTTTTGCAGAGGTGACTCCATTATCAGCTCATGCCATTTGATATAAGATGTTTGGTCTGCTTTCTGTGTACATTATTGCCAGTCTTCTTACTCATCCATTTGTTTCCTTTACTTCTTTTGTGTAGTATGTTCAAAATTATTTTTTGCTGGTTCTGTTTTCTTAACTCATCTTGAAGGGGAGTTTTCCTGAACCAAACAGGCACATGACATTTGTGTCAGGGAAAATCCAAGGTTGCATCCTAGGCTGGCAAAGATTTTGTTGTGATTCAAGTTTTTGTATGTAATCATGTTTCTCACCTTAAAAGAATAAATGTAACATTTTGCATGTGAGAGGTTATAAAGGTAAGTCATGAAGAGCACTAATAAATAAGGGGGCTGGCACAGTGCTACCTTCTAAATTTAATTAGCTCCACATTTTTTGTTAGTGCAGCACTAAATTGCTGACCTGTTGACCTATTTATCTAGCCCATAGGATAGAAAATGCTCTAAAAACTAAAATGAAAGTTCAACCTTTTGGAGGTTAATTTTGTATGTGCAAATGTACAAAGTATCAATGTATCTTTATATGAATAAAAATGTTTTGGAGTTCATACATTTTACAGGGCAACTTGGAAAATCTGACTATGTCAATGTGCCTGCTGTCTGTGCATGTTCTTATACCCTAGGGGCATCTTGTGACCTAGTTCTGTATCAAACCCCACCACGGTGACTTCTTTTCATTCTGTATTGCTGGTTACTGTAATAATTTAACCAGCCCAGTCAGTCTTTTCTTCAGCAAATGGTTTTTGCTTGCCTGCCATGCTTACCTGAAGGTCCATTTTAAGCTAAAAGCCAGAAATTGCACATCCAACAAAAGACTCTCTCAAAGCCAGGGTGAGAAAGACTGGATTGGGCACTCAGCAAAGGACACTACAAAAAGGCTCATGGGTCCAGGGTTCTCAATATCAGCTAACATCACCTGTAAGGCTGTCCCAGGACCTGGGTGAGGGCTTCTAGGCCTCCGAGTTTAAACAGAAGCAAGTACATCACCAAGATTCTGGGGCTGGGGCTTTCACCAACCTGTGTTTCAGGAAACCAAAAAAACTTGGCATATGGTTGCATCCTGTGTTGGCAATGCATTACCCTCAATGTTCAGGCGAACAAAGTCACACATCTTCAGGCGCTGGGCCTGCACACAGACATGCAATGTCCATGGCATACACAGGGGCATGCCTGTACGCTGGTGGAGAAAAAAAACAAAAGAGTCCCGGGTGCCTGATGCCCCAGCCTCCATGGTGAGATGACAAATGACTCATGCCTGAAGAGACAGCTGCTGATCCCACTTCTCCAAGGTCATCCTCTACATCAGCCCTGCTTAAAAACGGGTCTTGGCTTCAAGAAGGCTCACATTTGAAGCAGTCTCTGCCATGGCCAGTCAGGGCAATTCACCTACTGCCAGCCCTCAGCCTGCTCCTTTCCCCAGAGCAAGGCAGTGAGGCAGAGAAGGTATTTGAGAGCCAGCCTAAAAATCTGTGAGGTGGACCCAGGAGGTAGCTGGAATCCAGACCACAGTAGCTGAGTGTGTGGACCCTGAGTGACAATTCCTGATTTCATGCCCCAGTTCTGCTCGCTGTGGCCTCTCTGCATTTGTTCCTTTCTGTACAATAATGATGAGTGCCTACTGCCCCCACCCCTTGGCTTCTAATTAATCGTAAGTGAGTTAATATATTCAGAGAACAGAATAGCATAGCATCATGAGTGCCTATGGTGTTATCTATCATTTTCACTCAGAGACCTCGAGAAGGATTGTTCCTTTGAGCTTTGGTGACCACTCTCCATCTCAGTCTCACCTTTGTTGTCAACTGAGATCATAGGTAAATGCTTCATCAAGCGCCACTCACTGACAGTACAGGAGCAAGCTCGTGAAATCATTATGGTGTTTCTGTTGATTCACTAGAAGCGTTCCCATCCTACTGCAGTCTGTCTGGGCCCCCTCCCTCCTGGAGAGCCTGGTGTTCCTGCTTGGGTTTTGTTTGTTTGTTTCCCTTGTCTTGGTTTTTGCCTCCAGTCCCTCAGAGCAGAATTTTTGCTCCCCCAGGAGCAGGGTAGGTGCAAATGGCCATGCGGAAGCTTCCCTCCACGTTGTTAGGCCTAAGGATGAATTCTGAGCAATGGGATGGAAGATGGATCCCAGTCTTCCCTCAGAAAGCCATTTGCCTAGCGCATTGCTCAGCCTTCCCCATACCTGATGCTTCTGCCACAGGGCGCTAGTGTCTATCAAGTAGGGAATTAACAAAGGAACAATATTGCCTGCTAACATTTATATTTTACCTGCCTTTGAAATAATGTTGTAGTGAATACCCCTGTCAATAATTCTCTGTGCATGCCCTTAATCATTTCTTAGAACAAATTTTTAGTAATAGAATTATTGGGTTAGTGTAATAATTGACCCATATAGCCAAATAAGACCTCCAAACAGGTTGCTACCAATTTAGTTTTACCAGTAGCAAATTAGCATTCCTGTTTCCGGAGTTCTTGTAAAGTGCATGTTTCATAGGCTCTATCTCTATACCTCTGTACATCATTGCCAGTTTCACTGATGCAAGATTATGTCTCTGTGAAATATAAAAGTACCTGTAAAGGTATATTGGTTGGCTATTACCAAAATGTTGTATAACAAATAGCCACAGAGTCTGTGGCACATAAAATTTTGTTTTGCACATGTGCACCTGTGCGGGGGCTGTGGGGGTTGGGGCTCAGCCAACAGTCTCAGCTCAGCCCCAGCCTCAGAGTGTGCTCATGTCTTCTCCTGCATCTTACTCTCCTGGGATCAATGGGCAGCCTGGGTGCAGTCTTCAGCTGGCAGTGGCAGAAACACATGTGAACAAGCTTCTATTCACATCACAGCCATAAGAGTTTCAAAGCAAATCACCTGCCAAACCCAATGTCAAGGGACAGGAAGTCCATGCCTTAGTGGCTGTATGTCACTGCTGCAGGAAAGTGAAGCATTCAGGTGAGTAATTCAGCCACAGCTGCGAAGCTGGACACTATGTCACATGCTCACTGGCAGTATTTCTTCCTTTGGAGTACTACCTATTTGGGAGAGCCCTAGACCATTGGGCAGGTTTAGATATGAAGGTCAAAGAAGGTAAGTCCTGAAGCAACAATGAGCTTGCAACGCTATGAGAACTGCACTGGGGCCAGTTTGAACAGAGCAAGGAAGCAGGGGAGGTGAGAGGGCACCAGGGGCCCATGTCATAGGGACATGCTCCAATTTAAAATGCAGGGACAGGTGATTGGGATTAAGAGAAGCAACACGGGTGGCCCTTCTTAGGCTCTTACAGTATCTCAGAGCAGAAGCAGTGGAAGCTATGAGAAGCAATGGAATTTAGATGTAGTCTTCGTAGGAGATGGGAGGAAAACAGAGGCCAAGGCCTGAGTCACCAGGTAACAGTGGTTATATTACTAAAATGGGGAACATGGGTAATCATGTTTTTTGATGCATGACCACCAATAATTCTATTTTGAACATTCTCATTTGAGATGGTTACTAGACATGCAAGTGTGGATGTGTTTGAAGTAGTTGGCTACTTGAGCCTTGTGTATAGAAAAACAGGCTGGAGGCAGTGGTTTGGAGAGTCAGCACATAAACAGAATTTAAAGCCAAGGCCTCAATCATTTCACTTAGGGGGATGAAGACAAAATAAGGAAAGTCCAAGGGCTGAACCTGGGGTGCTGCCACTGACCCAGGTAGAGAAGATGAGATTTGGGGAAAGGGAGGCATTGAGAAAGGACCGAGGAATGTCATCCCAACCCAAGTGCGAAAGACTTTAAGAAAGAGGAGAGGTGAGGTAAACTGGAAAGTGGGGAAATATGGGTGAGAGACGGCTGAAATGCGATTATCAGTGCGGGGGTTGGTATTCTAGCTTCTCAACCACTGTAACCAGGGCTCCAAGTCCACTTCTCTAAGAGGCTCATCCTTCCCCTCATGGTCATGGAGGGTGCCACAGCCTCACACCTCATCTACCAAGGACAGCACTCTCCCAGACCTCCACCCCTCCCCCGCCACACACACAATCCTAAATCTTCCATCCTATGGCTCAGCATTTGGCCAGACTGCCCCTCTTATCAAAGAGCAGGCCCTCAGGAGGCTCCACACTCTGCTCAGGACACCCAGAGAATGTTATTACTTTGAGGAAGAAGAAAATAATGACTACTGGGAAAGAAACAACTTTCTTTTCTGGACAAGGAGTCAAGGACTTGAGAGTCCAGGGTATGTAGAAGCTGAAGGAAACAGAAAAGGTGACATGGGTGGTGAGGAGACGTGAGACCGGGTCAAAATCTTCACTAACCAATCAAGAGGGCTTCAGGGGCCTAGAAGGACCTGTTTTCCCTACAGTCACAACCCCTCAGCTACTCACTTTTCTTCTCTGGTACCGGAGCCAAGTCTCCCAGCTTGAGGCCATTTTCCCAAAGAAACTGACCCTGCAAAACCCATGAACAGTGAGAAGTGGAGTTTAAAAACAACCCAGGAGTGATATTGTTAATCTTTCTCTCAGCCTTCCCCAAAAGGACCAACAGCCACTTGACGGGTCACTATTGTGCACTGTGGAAAGAGAAATAATCATGCTTTTCAGGCATTGCTGGGCACTGGCTCTGAACTGATTCCTGGGGACTCACCATTCACAGTAGGGGCTTATGGATCACAAGTGATCAATAAAGTTTGGGCGTTGTTTTCAAGATTTTGGGGTTTTGTTTTTTGTTTTTTGTTTGTTTTGTAGCAAGCAATTGTTCATATCTTCTGTTTTTCAAATACAATTGGCATATAATATTGTATTAGTTCAGGTATACAACATAATGATTAGATATTTATGTAACTGTGAAGTGATCATCCCATAAGTCTTGTACCCATCTAGTTATTACATTATTGTTGACTATATTCCCTATGCTGTACTTTGCTCCCTCATGACTATTTTTGTAACTGGCTATTGTACTTATTAATCTCTTTATTTTTTACTTATCTCCTCCACTCTCCCTTACATCTGGCAAACATCAATTTTGTCTATTTATTTAATTTTGTTTCCATATCTTGACTATTGTAAATAATGCTTCAATAAACATGAGGGTGCATCTATCTTTTCAAATCAGTGTCTTGAATTTCTTAGATAAATATGCAGCAGTGAGATCACTGGGTCATATGGTAGTTCTATTTTTAATTTTTTGAGGAATCTCCATACTGTTTTCCATAGTGGCTGCACCAATTTGCAATTCCACCAACAGTGCACAAAGATTGCCTTTTCTCCATATCCTTGCAAACACTGTTGATATAATAATGATAGCAATTCTGACAGGAGTGAAGTGGTATCTTATTATGGTTTTAATTTGCATTTCTCTGATGATTAATGGTGTTGAGCATGTTTTCATATGTTTATTGGTCATCTGCATGGTTTCTTAGGAGAAATGTCTATTCAGGACCTCTGCCCATTTTTTTATTGGACTGACTGTTTTTTCCTCTTTAGTTGTGCGCTTCTTTATAAGTTTTAAATATTAACCCCTTTTTGGATGTATCATTGGAAAATATCTTCTCCCATTCAGTAGGTTGTCTTTGTGTTTTATTGGTGGTTTCTTTTGCTGTGCAATAACATTTTAGTTTCAGGTAGTCCCATTGGTTTATTTTTTCTTTTGTTTCTCTTGCCTAATGAGATATATCAGAAAAAATTTTACTAAGAGCAATGTCAGTTTAGAGCCTATGTTTTCTTGTAGGATTTTTATGGTTTAGGGTCTTACATTTAAGTCTTTAGTCCATTTTGAGTTTATTCTTGTATATGTTGTTGGAAGTTGGTCTAGTTTCATTGTTTTTTTACATGTATCTGTCCAGTTTTCCAAACGCCATTTATTAAATAGACTATCTTTACCCATTGTATAGTCTTGCCTTCTGTGTCATAGATTAATAGATCATATAAGTGTAGGTTTATTTCTGGGCTCTTTATTCATTTCCATTGAAGTATGTGTCTGTTTTTAAGCCAGTACCTTGCTGTTTTGATTACTATGGTCTTTTATTATAGTTTTAAAATAAGTAACATACCTCTAACTTCATTCTTCTTTCTCAAGATTACTTTGGGTATTCTGGATCCTTTTTGGTTCCATATAAATTATAAGATTAGTTGTTCCAATTTTGTAAAAGATGCCATTGGTATTATGGTATAGATTGCATTGAATCTATAGATTGCTTTGGGTAGTATGGACATTTTAACAACATAAATTCTTTTTATCCATGAGCATGGTATATATATGCTTTCCATTTATTTATACCTTCTTAAGTTTTTTTCCTCAACATCTTATAATTTTCTGAGTACAACTGTTTTACCTCCTTGGTAAAATTTATTCCGAGGTATTTTGTTTGGGATATAAAGTTTTTAAAATTAAAATATAGTTGACATACAATATCATATTAGTTTCAGGTGTACAACATGGCAATTTGACATTTATATAGTTTATAAAGTGATCACCACAAGAAGTCTAATGATCATTGTCACCATACAAAGTTATTGTCATATTGACTGTATTCCCTATGCTGCATATCACATCCCCGTGACTTATTTATGTTGTAAGTACCTCTTAATTCCTTTCACCTTTTTTGTCCCTCCCCCCACTGCCCAACCCTCTAGCAACTATTAATTTGTTCTATGTATCTATGAATCTGTTTTGTTTTGCTTGTTCATTTGTTTATTTTCTTTTAGATTCCACATATACATTAAATGATAGTGTCTTTCTCTAATATATTTCACTTAGCATAATGCTCTCTAAGTCCATACATGTTGTCACAAATGGTAAGATTTCATTCTTTTTTATGGCCGAGTAATATTCCAACACACACACACACACACACACACACACACACCCCTCACATCTTCTCTACACATTCACCTATAAGTGGACACCTAGGTTGCTTCCATATCATGGCTATTGTAAATAATGCTTCAATGATACACACACACACACACACACACACACACACACACACATATACAGACACACAGAGACATATGCATACATACATACATACATACAGTTTTTTTCATTTTCTCAGGATAAATGCTTAGAACTGGAATTGCTGGGTCATGTGATAGTTCCAGTTTTAATTTTTTGAGGAACCTCCATACTGTTTTCCATAGTGGCGGTACCAATCTACAATTCCACCAACAGTGTACAAGAGGTCCCTTTTCTCTACATCCTCACTAACAACTTCTCGTTTCCTGTCTTTTTCATGATAGCCATTCTGAGGTGAGGTTTCATTGTGGTTTTTACCTGCATTTCCCTGATGATTAGTGAAGTTAGGCATCTTTTCATGTGTTTTCACCATTTGCATGTCTTCTTTGGAGAAATGTATATTCAGGTCTTCCATTCATTTCTAAATTAGATTATTTGCTTTTATATAATTTTTAAATTTATTGGGGTGACATTGGTTAACCAAAAATTACATAGGGTTCAAGCGTACAATTCTATAGTGCATCTATGTGTTGCATTATGTGTTCACCATCCACAGTCAATTCTCTTTCCATCACCATATATTTGACTCCCCCACCCTCCTCTCCTACCCCCTCCCCACTTACCCTCAGGTAACCACTAAACTATTGACTGTGTCTATGAGTTTTTGTTTCCATGTTGCTTTCAGTTTTACATTCCACATATGATTTAAGTCACATGGTTCTTGGTCTTTCTGTCTGGCTTATTCACTTTGCTTATCATGATGATCTCAAGGTCCATCCATTTTGTTCCAAATGGCAGTATTTCATCTTTTCTTATAGCTGAGTAATATTTCATTGAGTATATGTACCACAGCTTCTTTTTCCAGTCATCTATGGAAGGGTGCTTTGGTTGTTGCCATGTTTTGGCCACTGTGAACAGCACTACTATGAACATTGGAGTACATAAGTCATTGTGGACTAAGATTTTTAAATTTTGGGGTAGATACCCAGGAAGGGGATTGGTGAATATTATGGTAACTCCATTCCCAATTTTCTGAGGAACCTCCACACTGTCCTCCATGGAAGTAGTAACAGATTACATTTCCACCAGCAGTGTTCCAGGGTTTCTTGTTCTCCACACCCTCTCCAGCACTTGTTATTCCTTGTCTTGTTGATAATAGCCATTCTAACAGGTGTGAGGTGGTATCTCATTGTGGTTTCGATTTGCATTTCCCTAATAGCTAATGAGGTTGAGCATTTTTTCATATGTCTGTTAGCCATTTGTATATTTTCATGGATGAAGTGTTTGTTCAGGTCCTCCTCCTGCTTTTTAATTAGGTTCTTTGTTTATTTGTCATTGATTCCTATGAGTTCTGTATATATTTTACATATTAGAACTTTATCAGATGCGTTCATTGTTTGCGAATATTTTCTCCCATTCAATTGACTGTCTCTTTGTTTTGTTGATGGCATCTTTTGTTGTGCATAAGCTTTTTAGTTTAATACAGTCCCATATTTTTATTTTTGCATTTACTTCCATTGCCTTTGAGGTCAGATTATGAAGTCCTCCTTGAGCCTGAGGTCTATAAGTTTAGCACCAATGTTTTATTCTATATAGTTTATTGTTTTGAGTCTATGTGGAGGTCTTTAATCCATTTTGAATCAATTTTAGTATATGGTGACAGTTCACAGCTCAAATTCATTATTTTGCACATGGTTTTTCCAGTTTTCCCAGCACCATCTACTGAAGATGCTTTCTTTTCCCCATTTCATGTTTTTCACTCCTTTATCAAAAGTTACTTGTCCATAAATTAGAGGATTTATTTCTGTGTTTTAGATTCTATTCCAATAGTCTGTGTATCTGTTTTTCTGCCAATACCAAGCTGTTTTGATTATTAACGATTTGTAGTATAAATTGAAATTGAGGAGCATGATACCTCCAGCCTTACTGTTTTTATGTAGTATTGCTTTGGCAATTCGAGGTCTTTTGTGGTTCCATACAAATCTGATCTTTTAAAAAATCTATTTTGTGAAAGTATTTTGTGGGATTTTGATGGGAATGACATTAAATCAGTATATTGCTTTGGGTAATGTTGCTTTCCAACCCCCAAGGAAAGAGACACAAAGACACAAAAGACACAGACACACAGGATCAGCTGAACTGAGAGCACACCGCTCTCCTCCATATTCTCCTTATATATCCTTTTTCCTTTCCACTCCCATCATTCATCCTTTATCTTTTCCACTCCCCTCTATCTTGTCTGGCTATGTCCTCCTACTACTCAGATTAACTCGGTGTCTGCACGCAAGTTGCTGACGTTTTGTTTGCAAGATAATCAGACCATCCTGCTTTGTTTGCAAGAACTGGTTGTCCTTTCGGAGCAGTCATACTGGAATGTTCCCTACATTTCCCCCTTTTTTATTTTTTATAATGGAGGAGAGCAAGCACTCGTTGTTGCTGTTTTACGGATTTGAACTTTTGTCTCCAGCAGCAGAAGACTGCAAAAGCAGAAACAAGCACAAAATTATTCCAAGGGAATTAAGAATCGAGGTCTAAGGGTACCTTGTATCTGCCCAGGAGGTTTTACATTTTGCAAGCTATCAGCTATGCTCTTATAAATTTCTTCACCCAATAATTGTGGCAGAGTGTTAGAAAAAGTTTTGGTAATTTGAGCACTCAGCTGTTGGATATCGAAAGAGGCATTTTTGTGATTCCATAGACTTATCTTAATTTGTTCCCAAGGCACATGACTATCCTTGTACCTTATGGGAGTTACACAAAATTGAGTAGAATTCCAATTGCAGCGAAGCACAACTTGGGTGGATAGGAGACTTAATTGGTCTCCAATCCTTGATACAGTTTGTTTTAGTTCTAAAATTTCTCCCTCTAATTGGGCATCAATATTATGTTGTTGCTGCCACAAAAGATGAGAGTCCGCGTGCCAATTGTGAACAAAATCAACTGTTTGAATTCCCTGTTGCAAAGCCACTCCAGCTACAGCGGCTACTGTGGCCGTGGCAATCAAGCCTAATATAGCTGCAATAATAACACCAATGAGTCACTTGACTTGATGAGTAAGGTTAGTGATTAGGGTATGTATCTGTGTGACTCCGGTGGATTCACTCCATGGCCTCATAAGATTAACAGGCAGCCAAATTTCCGAGCAACTCTGAAGTACATACAAACTTTCTTGAGTAAAGTTAATGCTATGAAAAAGAGAACTATTGAGACATGTAAAAAAACCAACAGCTATTAGTGCAATTTACAGATTCATTACTAGGGGACCAATTTATATGTCCAATTATTAACACGAAGGGAAATCAAACATATGCCTGAATATTTCGTGTTTCATTTGTATGTAGCACAACAGATACCTTTTTATTTTTAATGGACATAATCCCTCTCCAGGTCCTAATGGCTTCCAGGGAAGCAAGCCATTTCCATAAATGTCCCTGGACTAGGGTGGGTCCCTGTACATGCAGAAGTGGGGGAGTTAGACCAAATAACAATTTCATTAGCTGTGCTGCTCATGCTGTGATTATGTTTTTGCCATCGTAAAGGGACATGAGAAAACTTTGTTTCCAGATCCCCGTGGGGACGCCAATCTATCACCTGAAAGGAAGCATTAACCAGAAGTTTATCAGTGGACCCTTGACATTGGGTCTAGGCAAAATGGGACATCTCTGCATCTATAACAGGAAGGGGACAGATAGAAACGAGGGTAGGAGGCGCTCCTGTACTGAAACGTTGTGGCTGAGAATTAAAAAACTTTTGACTGATAAGAGAAATAAGCTAGCAGCAAAATGAGAATGATTATACTTAAGCCCCCAGGCTTCATGGGAAGAAGTTAAACAATGATTGCCTTGTCCAATACAAATAGGCATGCCTATACAACCTGTCTCATAACTGGACTCTTCAGAAGGATAATGAGGCATAGAAGCATCATAGGGTCCAGGCATCCACTGAGTCTCATTGGTGTATACTATTAATTCAGGATCTCCCCAGGAGAGAACCTGGAGCAAAGGTGGATTAGGAATATAGGCCCAATATATCTGATCAGAAGAAGCCTCCACCTGACAGGAGACCACCGCAAGCATGGCCAGGAAAAGAGAGGAGGGAGTAAGCGTTTGGCCAGCTTGAGTAACCACTTGTTCTGCCTCCTGAGTCAGCTTCTCAAGCTGCCCCCATGTAGGGGGTTGTGCAGATCAGGTTCCAAGAGTAAAGGTGCGCCTTTGAAAATCCATCAGCTGGAATTCTTTAACCATCTTGCCAAAGTGTTGTTGTTCAGCCAAGCCTTGTCTTAGTAAGGCGAGTGGGGCCCAGAATTTCTCTGCGCCTGTGGAGACACATGCATACCTACGACCCCATTGTAAAACCTGAGCAGGTCCCCAGTCACCCTTTAGATTTTTAATAAACACCGGCTGAGGTTCTGTTGGAATTTTCTTTTCCATGCATAAAAAGTGATTTTCAGCAGCTGCAACATCCTGAATAGACCAAATGTTTAAAAAGTTTAAAGTACATAAAACTTTATATAATTGCTCTTTTGGAGTAGCTCCATAGACCTCACCATTTCCCCCCTTTTGTTTTTGTAACATGGTTTTTAAGGTGCGATTTGCACGTTTAATTATGGCTTGTCCTTGACTATTGAAAGGAATGCCAGTGATATGATGAATATTGTGTAATTGAACAGAATTAGCCCATTTTTTGGAGGGATAAGCAGGAGTATTATCAGTTTTTATACATTTTGGAATTCCCATAACAGCAAAACAAGCTAAAAGATGGTGGATTACAGCATCAGCTCGCTCTGAGGACAGCAGGGTGGCCCATTGAGAGTGAGAATAGGTGTCAATACAGTGATGCACATGACACAATTTTCCAAAGGAGGGCACAGTGGTAACGTCCATCTGCCAAAGAGTATTAGGCTCTTCCCCCCGTGGGCTAGCACCAGGGGGAAGAGGAAGAGAGGCAAATTGTTGCCAAGCATCACAAGACAAGACAATGCATTTAGCCTGATTTTTCATTATTGTAAATTGTTTTTGGAGACCCTTAACATTAGTGTGATGCAAAGCATGTTCCACTTGAACTTGTTGACTAGTGGCCACAAGCAGAGAATCCACAGCAGCATTGCCTTGTGCCAATGGCCCTGGTAAAAGGGTATAAGATTGAATATGAGTTAAAAATATGGGATAAGAACACTGTAACAATTATTGTTGGATTTGCATAAATAACTGTGTCAAGGAATCTGTTGAGAAAGGAGAAAGGTGAACTTCTTCCAAACACCGGACTGCTGCAAGCACATATTGTGAGTCACTGACAATGTTGACTGGAGAATTAGAAAAGTTCTGTAAAGCCAATAAAATAGCATACAAGTCTCTTTGTTGTACAGATGGATAAGTACGGGAATAAACATGTTGTTGAGGACTCACTCCAAAATCCAGCTTTTCTATTACTAGAAGCATCAGTAAGTGCAGTAGGCCCTCAAACAGGAGAAAAAACAACAATTTTCTTTAAAATTACAGGGTGTCTAGAGATAAATTGGAACAATTTATGAGATGGGTAATGATTATCAATTCCACCTACATAATCAGAACAGGCAATTTGCCAAGTTTCATTTAACTGTAGTAAAGAGTCTACTGCTTGTTTAGTATAAGGGACTACCACCAACTGACGAGGGTTCTGACCCAGTAGTTGCCAAATTCGATGTCGGCCCTTCACAATTAAAATGGCTACTTTATTAGGATATGTTAAGAGCTGTTTAGTCTGTTTATTAGATAAAAACAACTATTCTACTAAACCATTTTCTTGGCTGATAACAGCAGTTAGAGAGTGAGGAGTATGGAAAATAACAAGGTCCAAGGAAAGATTGGCATGAACACGATCAAGGAAAGCCTCCTCTATACGTTCTACTAAAGCCAATTCCCTTTTAGCCTCAGATGAAAGTGATCAAGGGCTATCCAAGGCAGGCTCCTAAAGTGTGAAGTAAATGAGACAAAACACTAGTAGGTATGCCCAAGGCAGGATGTAGCCAATTAATATCACCAAGAAATTTACTAAAAATCATTCAAAATTTTAAGACAGTCTGTACAAATGGAAATTTTCTGAGGCCGAATAGTTTGTTCTTGTACCTTGTATCCTAGATACTGAAGTGGAGTTGTTTTTTGAAATTTTCAGGGGCCAACTGCAACCCATAGTGAGCTGTGTTTGTAGAAAAGCAAAAGTTTGTTCAAGTATAGATAAAAATTCAGAGGCAATGAGTATATCATCCATGTAATTATACAAAATTGTAGAAGGAAACTCCTTATGAATGGGCTGTAAAACTTGGTTGACAAATTCCTGGCACAGGGTGGGACTATTGAGCATTCCTTGAGGCAACATCTGCCACTGATATCTCTCAGTGGGTCGACAGGATTGTACTCAGGAATCATGAAAGCAAATTCTTCTTTGTCTTTATCCTGTAAAGGAATGGTAAAAAAGCAATCTTTTAAATCATGGATGGCCCAATGTTTTGATATGAGCGCTGGGTTAGGAATTCCAGGCTGTAAAGGCCCCATAGGCATGATGCATTTGTTTCTTCTCATAAATCTATGAGAAGTCTCCATTTTCCACTTTCCTTCTTAATTACAAAGACTGGGGAATTCCATGGCGAAGTAGAAGGTTCAATATGGCCAGCCTGTAATTGTTCAGCCACAAGAGATTTAAGAGCATGTAACTTTTCTTTGGTTAATGGCCACTGCTCCACCCATACAGGCTCCTGGTGTTTCCACACCAGAGGCAAAGCTCGTGATGCATTCTTTGGTGAGGCAGTGGCTACAAGTTTAAAGAGGAACTGAAATTTTCAGTGTTCACACAGGATTGTTGCTGAACAGGATTGTAACCCATTTGCATCATGATCTCTTTAGCCTGAAAGGATAAGGCAGGAATGTTCAAGAATACCCTGTATTGTTTCAACAAATCCTGCCCCCACAAATTCATAGCAATGTCTACAATATAGAAAGTTAAGATGGCTGTTTGACCCTCAGGCCCTACACATTTCAGTGGGTGAACACTTTGATAAACTTCTTGAGCTGTACCTAATTCTGAGACAGAGACCTGTACTTTTTCCTGATCCCAATTCCAAGGCCAGTGTTGTTTTGCTATAATGGATACATCAGCTCCAGTGGCAACAAGTCCAGTAAATCTTATTCTATTAATGTTTAGATCTAAAGAGGGATGTTGATCCCCTATAAGTGTTTCCCAAAACACTTGTTTCCCTGTACTACCAAACCCTCCTTTCCAGAGCTCTTCTCATGCAGGAAACTTACAGAAAGGTAGAAGCAATAGCTGGGCTATTCTTTATCCTGCCAGGATATTAGTCATTTTATCAACACTGACCATCAAAAGAATTTCTCCTGTATAATCCTCATCAATGATTCCAAGATAAACTTTAAGACCTCTGCAGGTACTACTACTTCTTCCAATAATTTAAGCCCACTGTATGTGGAGGAATGGGACCAGAAATTCCAGTAGATAATTTATACACTCCCCCAGAGGGAGACAGATAATAGGGTTGAGACACAAAGAGATCTGCAGTAGCACTACCTAAAGTGGCTGCGTGTAAGTCAGACACAGTTAAGCATTCTGTTGCTGGTGGTATCTCCCTTCGCTGACAGGGTACTGATGCAGTGGTCTTGTATTGTTCTGACGCGGACCCCAAGGCCAGGTCCATCCTTCCTGTTTCCCGATTGATCACTGATAAAATTAACATCTTTATCCTGTACAGAATGACATTCATTAGTCCAGTGTCACCCTTTCCCACATCTCCAACAAGGGCCAGGAGATACCTTAGGGGACCCAGAGGACATTCGAGTCAGGCCTGGATTTTTTCTGTTATGGCAATTTTTTCTTAAATGTCCTGGCCTTCCACAATTGTAATATTTTTGTTGATTCCCTGAAAACACTTTGTGAATTGCTGTGGCTAGCATTTGAGCTTGGAAAGCTTGTCCTCCAATTCCAGCACAAGCATGTATATATTCATCTAGGTCTCCACCTTGTGCTTTAATGGGCCGTAAGACCTTTTGACATTCAGGATTAGCATTTTCAAAGGCCAAAACCTGCAAAAGGGTTGTGCCAGTGGGGGAGTCACCAACACCTCTCAAGACTGCATCCTTTAGCCGAGAAACAAAGTCAAGGTAAGGCTCAAGAGGTCCTTGTATTGTCTTGGCAAAAGATGGAGCAATCTTACCAGAAACCTCAATTTTCATCCACGCCTTTATAACTATTACTTTAAGTTGAGCAAGAGCCTAATCAGTCAAGCCAGCTTGGGCTTGCAAAGTATTAAAAACTCCAGACCCTGTTAATTCTTTTTTTGTTGGGCCTGGGGGGTTTTGAGTGGCATTTTTCCACACTTGTTCACGGGCTGCTTCCATCCACCATCCCTTGAACTGTAAATATTGTCGTACCTCGAGAACAGCTTTACATAAAGTCTCCCAATCGGTAGGAATTAGACTATTTTCTCCTGCAACAGCTCCAATCAACCCAATAACAAAAGGAGACTGTGGTCCATAATTTTGTACTGCCTGTTTTAGTTCCTTTAAAATTTTAAAACTCAAGGGGGCATAGTTAACATTAATTCCGCCTTGAGGAAATTGAGCATTAGTTGGAAAGTGCTGCCTGGTAATTGGAAAAGTATGTAAGCTCTGCAGAGGCTGAGGATGATCATCAAAATCAGGAGGGGGAGGAAAATCCTCCTCCTCATCATCATCATAATGTGGAGCAGGAAAAGTAAAAGTTTGATGTGGAGGAGGACCCGGACCAGGAGAGACCGTGATCGGAAAGGCCTGTTTTTCCTCCAGGTGAGGAGCAGCCTTTTCCGCCATATGTTGTACTTGAAAAGTAAGATCCTGTACCTGTCTTTTTAACTGACTAAGCTCATGATCCTGATCCTCATCCTCATCAGACAAAGGCCCATCTGGGCAAGGAGGAGCAGTAGCTCCAGGAGGAGAGGTGGCAACAGAACAATCCTGGGCCGGAGAATGGTTATCCCCCTCACTATCAGAATAAAAAAGCTGCAGGGCTTGACTAATAGCACTACAGAGCGACCAAAGTTGCATATTCAAAGTATTACCCTGTTGATGAGCTCGCAGCAAGGCTTTAACAACTTGCTTCCAAGCTCTACTATTTAACTAAACCTCACGCTGGGAGCAAAACCAATAACAATATTTCTGAATGTGAGCAAAAAGTTCCTGTAAAAGATGATCTTTGGCTTTAACGCCAGTAGAAAGCAAAAGTCCCTGTAATAGTTGACAATATTCCTGTTCAAGAGATGGGGAGTTACCCATGATAAAAATTTCCAGAGGTCCCACCTCTGATTTTTGAAAATTCCCAGAAGTCCTGCTTACCTTGAGCAGATGCTCCCCTCTGACTTGTGAAAAATTCCCAGAGGTCCTGCTTACCTTCAGCAGACCCACCCCTCTGGTTCCTCAGCGGTTGCGGGGGCCACTCCACTGGTGCCCCACGTTGCTTTCCGACCCCCAAGGAATGAGACACAAAGACACAAAAGACACAGACACACAGGATCAGCTGAACCGAGAGCACACCGCTCTCCTCCTTTATTCTCCTTATATAACCTTTTTCCTTTCCACTCCCATCATCCTTTATCTTTTCCACTCCCCTCTATCTTGTACGGCTATGTCCTCCTCCTACTCAGATTAACTCGGTGTCTGCACGCAAGTTGCTGACGTTTTGTTTGCAAGATAATCAGACCATCCTGCTTTGTTTGCAAGAACTGGATGTCCTTTTGGAGCAGTCATGCTAGAACGTTCCTTACAGGGTAATATGGCCATTTTAAAAATGTTAAGTCTTCCTATCCATGAACATGGAATATCTTGCCATTTCTTTGTGTCCTTTTCAATTTTTTTTAATAGTGCCTTATAATGTTCAGTGTGTAAGTTTATCACATTCTTTGTCAAGTTCCCATGTATTTTATTCTTTTTGTTGTCACAAAAGCTATTAATTCTGCCATTTTTTTTTCTGAAGATTCATTGTTTGTATATAGAAATGCAATTGATTTTTGTACATTGACTTTGTATCCTGCAATTTGACTGTATTCGTTTATTAATTCTAATAGTTTTCTGGTGGAGTCTTATGAATTTCCCATATAAAGGATCATATCGTCTGCAAATAGTAACTGTTTGATTTCTTCTCTCCCAGTCTGGATAGCTTCTATTCCTTTCACTTGCCTAATTGCTCTGGCTAGAACTTCCAGTACTATATTGAATAGCAATTGTGACAGGGCCTCCCTGTCTTGTTCCTCATTTTGGGGGAATAGGCTTCAGCTTTTCCCTATTTAGTATCATATTACCTGAGGGTTTGTCATATATGACCTTTATTATGTTTAGGCACTTTCCTTCTATATCTATTTTATTCAGTGTTTTGATCATAAATGGATGTTTTATCTTGTCAAATGCTTTTATTGTATCAATTGATATGATCATATGATATTTTATCTTTTATTTTGTTTATGTGGTGTATCACATTGATTGATTTATGTTTTTGAACCATTTTTGTGCTCTTGGGATGAATCCCACTTGATCATTATGTGTAATCTTTTTGATGCATTGTTGTATTCTATTTGCTAATGTTTTGTTTAGGATTTTTGCATCTGTGTTCATCAGAGATATTGGTCTACAGTTTTTTTGTGTGTGTATTATCAGTACTAGGTTTTGGTATTAGGGTAATGTTGACCTCATAGAATGAGTTGGGAAGTATTGTCTCAGTTTCCGTTTTTTAGAAGAGTCTGAGGCATTAACTCTTCTTTGAATGCTTCATAAAACTTATTGGTGAGAATGTTTGGTCTGGGGTTTTTGCCTTTGAGGTTTTGGAGGATTGTTTCTATTTCTTTACTATTGATTGGTCTATTTGAATTATCCAGTTTTTCTTGGTTCAGTCTAGGTAGACTACTATATGTTTTTGAAACTTGTTTATTTCTTCTAGGTTGTTAAATTTGGTGGCATAAAGCTCTTCATAATATTTTCTTATCATCCTTTGTATTTCTGTGGTATCAGTAATAATTTCTCCCCTTTCATATCTCATTTTGGTTATTTGTATCCTTTCTTTTCATTCTTTGGTGAGCCTAGCCAGGGGTTTGTTAACTTTATTGTTTAAAAAAAACAAAACGCTCTTTGTTGCATTAATTTTTCCTATTGTCTTTCTGTTCTCAATTTTGTTTAGCTTTGCTCTAATTTTTATTAATTCTTTACATCTTCTGACTTAGGCTTTTTTTCTATTCTTCTTTTTCTACTTTTTTAAGATGGGATGTTAGGGTGTTTACTTGTGATTTTTCTTGTTTCTTAAAATAGGCCTCTAATTATATAAATTTCCCTCTTATTACTGCTTTTGCTGTGTCCCAATAATTTTGATTCATTGTATATCCATTGTTATCAGTTTCTATGTATTTTTTAATCTCTTCTTTTATTTCACATTTGATCCAGTTATTTCTTAAGAAAATGTTTTTTAACCTTCAAGTATATGTGATGTTTTCTGCTTTCTTTTTGCAGCTGATCTCCAGTTTGAAAGCTTTGTGGTCTGAGAATACACTTGGTAATGATTTCAATATTCTTGAATTTGCTGAGGCTAGTTTTGTGTCTCAGCATAAGGTCTATCCTTCAGAATATTCCACACACATTAGAAAAGAAGGTATAGTTTTTTGTTGTCAGATGAAGTGGCCCGTAAATGTTAATTATGTTCAATTGTTGTAATATATCATTTAAAGCTGATATTACTGTATTTATTTTCTGTTTGGATAATCTGTTCATGGGTATTAAGGGGTTGTTTAGGTCCCATATTATAATTGTGTTTTTGTCAGTTTCTCCCTTTAGATCTGTTAGTAGTTTCTTTGTATATTTTGGTGCTTCCTCCTTGGGGGCATATATATTAACAACTGTCATGTCTTCTTGGTTTTATATTGTTCTTTTTTATCACTATGAAGTGTCTGTCTTCATCTCTTATTACATTTTTTAATCCTGAAGTTTGTTTTGTAAAATACCAGTATTGCAACTCCTGCTTTTCTCTGAATGCAGTTCACTTGGAGTTTTTTGTTTGTTTGTTTGTTTTGTTTTGTTTTTCTACACTTTCACTTTGTATTTGTCGTTATGGCTGAGTGGTGTTTCTTGGAAACAGTATATTGATGAGTTTTATTTTTTAATCTAGTCAGCTACTCTGTGCCTTTTTATTGGTGAGTTCATTCCATTTACATTTCGGGTGATGACTAATATGGAAGGATTTCCTATGGCTATTACTTCCTCCCTTTTTTATTTCTTTTTTGTTGTTCCAACTCTTCCCAATTTATTTTGATTTTTTTATTTCAGGTCAAAGAGACTCCTTCAGTATTTCATAAAATGCTGGCCTTATGCTAGAGAATTCCTTCAGCTTCTGTATGTCTGAAAAGGTCTTTCTTCCCCTTTCATACCTAAAGGATAATTTTGCTGGATAAATTATTCTTTGCTGGAAGTTTTTCTCTTTCAATATGTTGAATATTTTATTCCATTCCCTCTTTGCTTGTAGGGTTTCTGCTGAGAAAACTGATGATAGCCTAATGGGTTTTCCTGTAAAGTTACTGTTTTTTTCCCTAGCTGCCTTGAGAATTCTTTCTTTGTCTTTGAAGTTTTTACATCTTCAGTATAATGTGCCTTGGAGAAGATCTGCTGGGGGTCAGGTAGCTAGAGGATCTATATTTTTCTTGAATGTGGGTTTCCAGATCTTTCTGTAGTTAAGAAAGTTCTCATCTACTATTTGCTTGAATAAGCTCTCTGTAGAGTTTTGTTCTGCACCTTCTGCTCTTCCTATTATTATAATGTTCTTTTTAATGGAGTCAGATAGTTCTTCTAGAGTTCTTTCAGTTCTTTTGACTCTGAGGTCCCTATCTTCTTCTTTCTGTTTTGTTTCCATGTTCCAGTCTTCAATATTACCAATTCTTCCCTCCATCTGGTTGGCCCTGTTTCCTATTGTAGTTAGTTCATTTCTCAGTTATTTTATTGCATTGTGTATGTCTTTAATTTCTATTTGATACTTTTTTATATTTTCTATTTCTTTGTTAAAATGTTCCTTTTGTTCAAAGATTTTTTTTTTTTCTGAGATCATCTCTCTAGGTCTGGTTATTCTGCCAACATATTTTCAGCTGAGTGTCTTAAGAATTGCATTTGTGTATTCTATGTCACTTAGATCACGTATTTTCAAATCTACAAGTTCCTTTTCTGGAAATTTTTTATTTTCTTTCTGAGTAGCTTTGAATCATAAGGTATTTGATGTGTTTCTTTTTCTGGTCATGAGGGCTTTTTCTGTAACAGATATACAGATCTCTCTCTCTCTCTCTTCCCAGTTGGTATTGCTGTGACATCTTTCAATATTTTTCTCTTGATTATTTGAACTCTTATCTCTGGGAGCTCTCCTGCAAGGTGGGCTTCCCTTCTTTTGATCCAGTGCCTTGGTCTTGATGTGCCTCCTTTTTTGAAAACTGTGATGGGCAATGGTGTGCTATGCCTCTGAGATCAGTACAGAGAAAAGCTGCTGTGCCTGTGTTTTGGAGTTTTCCTGAGGTCTACTGCTGGTTTTTTTGGGTGTGGGGTTTGAAGGAAAAGGTACAGGTTGTTTTTTACTTTTTTCCTCCCAGATGGCTGTAGGGTGGACAATATGTGGAGGTGGGGGGGTGGGGCATGAGCTTTGGGAGAGAGTTAGAGGAAGAAGTCAGGCTCAGTGTTTCTTGTTTCTGCCTGTGTTTGGAGAATATTTGCTTTTTAATGTTGAGTTGTGTAAGTTCTTTATATATGTTGGATAGTAATCCCTTATCAGACATATCATTTGCAAATATCTTCCCCCATTCAGTAGGTTGCCTTTTCATTTTGTTGATGGTTTTCTTTGTTGTGCAAAAACTTTTTGGTCTAATGTCGGTCCATTTGTTTATTTTTTTATTTTGTTGCCTTTGCCCAAGGAGGCACATACAAAAATATATTTCTAAGATTGATGTCAAAGAGTTTACTTTCTACATTCTCTTCAGGACTTTTATGATTTCAGGTCTTACATTTAAGTTTTTAATCCATTTTGAGTTTTTTCCTTTGAATTTTACATTTATCTTAAAATATGGAATATATTAATATGGTTCATTATTAAAATTTTAAATTACATTTCAAATACAATATCATATTGGTTTCAGGTGTATAGCATACTAGTGAGCCATTTATATAACTTATAAAATCCTCATTTTGATACATCTGGTTTCATCTAACACCGTATATAGTTATTACACTGTTCTTGACTGTATACTCTATGCTGCACTTCACATCCTGTGACTACTTTGTAACTATTAATTTGTACTTCTTGATCTTTTTCTCTTTTTTCACCCTCTCCTCCAACCTCCTCCACTCATCCCACCAAATCTGGTACCCATCTGATGACACATATGGTTATAGCAACATTATTGACTATATTCTTATGTTATACCCTATAATCCAATACCTATTACTTTGAAATCTCCAAACTGAACTTACCAATCCCTTCCCCTTATTTAACCTCCTCCCCCAACCTTCTTTTCATCTGGCAACAAACCTAACATTTTCTGTATCTATGAATCTGCTCCTGTTCCACATGTGTATTTTCTTCTTTGGATTTTACCTGTAAATGAAGTCAATTTATATCTGTCTTCCTGTTTGATACTCCACTCATAAATGCTGATAGATATATAGCTATTGCCATTTTATTAATCATAATTTTTATTTATTTCCATTTTGAAGAAGTTCCTCTAACATTCTTTGTAGTATTTGTTTGGTGGTGATAAACTCCTTTATCTTTTACTTGTCTGGAAAGCTCTTTATCTGTTCTTCAATTTTGAATGATAGCCTTGATGGATACATTAATCTTGGTTGTAGATCCTCAGTTTTCATCACATTGACTATTTCTGCCAGTCCCTTCTGGCCAGCAAAGTTTCTACTGAGAAATCCACTAACAGTCAGGTAGGTAATCTCTTATAAGTTACTATTTGCCTTTCTCTTGTTGCTTTCAATATTATCTCTTTGTCTTCAACTTTTGCTGTTTTATTTATGATGTGTCTTGGTATAGGCCAGTTGGTTTATTGTGTTTAGGACTCTCTGTGCTTGCTGTATGTCTATGTCTTTCACTGGGTTAGAAAATTTTCCAGTCAGTACTTTTTCAAATAAGTTCTTGATCTCTTCCCCTTCTGGTACTCCTATGATACGAATATTGTTACACTTGATGTTGTCCCAGAGGAAACTTATATCTTCATTTTTTTCCCCTTTTGTTGTTCTGATTGTATGTTCACTACCTTTATGTCCAAATCACTAATTTGTGCCTCTGCTTCCTCTAGTTTAATGATTCCTTTTATTCCATTCTTCATTTTAGTTATTGTAATCTTTATCTCTGTCTAATTTGTTTTTATGGTCCCTATGTCATTCTTTATGATTGCTATCTCTCTGTGAAGTTATCATTAATTTCTCTGATCAGTTTTATAATCACTATATTGAGCTCTGTCTTTGATCGGTTGTTTAACTCCATCTCATTTACTGTGATTTTCTTCTGCTCAAGTTTATTTTGAGCCACATTTTTTTGTTTTCTTATTCTAGTAGCCTATCTGTGTAGATATTCTGCTCCTTAACCTGACACTCAGTGCTTCAGTTTCTGTGGGGTTCACTCCTTATACTGACTAGGTGGGCAGAGGTCTGGAAAGGGGTGGGGTGGCCAGAATTCACACCTTTGTTTTCTGCCTGGAGCTACAAAGCCATGCGGGCAGTATGGTTTGATGCCTTTCTATTCTCATTTTGCCTCAAGGTCTCTGTCCTGAGTCTTGGGGTCAGCTATTCTGTATTCTTGTCCTTTAGACTGTGATGGTTGTGGACCAAGTAACATGCCTGCAACTCCCTCTCTCCTTCTTCCTGGGTCACAGTTAGGTCATGCTGTGACTTCTCACTGCCCTCATCACTCCCCCTCTTCTCAGAACTAGAGTGAAATCGGGCTGCCACATCTCATGCACCTAGTCTGCACCTCCTGGGTGCCAAAGTGAGGTCTGGTTGTAATGTCTCTCAGCCACCCCTCCACCCTGGGTTTGGAATGTTCACCTGCCACCTTGTTAGAGTTCCAAGCAGGGACATGCATGGGCCCTACCTAGTCTCTGCACTTCCCCTTTTATCTGACTCATTTGCCCTTCTGTCCACCTGCAAGTACTTTGATGCAATGAGCAGGTCTCTTAGCTGTGTTTGTGCATTGTGTAGGGAGTCCTTAGTTGAGTTATAGATGTTTTAATTGTTGGAATCTCTAGAGAGTTGTTCAGGGATCCCTCTCACACCACCATTTTGTTGCCCCTGATTTTTGAGTTTATTTTTGTATATGGTATAGAAAGTGGTTCAGTTTCATTTTTTTGCATGTAACTGTCCAGTTTTTCCAATATCATTTATTGAAGACATTTCCCCATTGTACATTCTAGCCTCCTTTGTTGTAAATTTAGTTGATTATATAAACATGGTTTATTTCTGGGCTATCTTCTGTTTCATTGATCTATGTGTATTTTTGTGCCAGTACCACACTATTTTTATTACTATAGCTTTGTAGTATAGATTGAAATCAGGGAGAGTGAAGTGTCCAACTTTAATTTTATTTACTTCAGCTCTTATCTTCATTACTTCCTCCCTTCTACTATCTTTGCACTTTTTTTTTCTAATTCCTTTATGTGTAAGGTTAGATTATTTGAGATTATTCTTATTTCTTGAGTTAGGCCTGTATTGTTACCAACTTTTCCTTAGAAAGCCTTTTGCTATGTCCCACAGATTTTGTAACATTAAACATATCTAGATATAACCAGTTCTGTGTAGTCACATGGCATTTCTCCTCCATCATTCTTGACCTTGCACACACAGATGCTTACATTTTTCACCAGTGCACATCAAAATGAGTGTTCAGACATTCCATTCAAATAGCATGTTGTTATCGAATTATTAACAGCAGAAAAAGTTGCTCCATTTTGTTTCAAAATGTTTGAAAAAGAAGGTGAGGACTTTTTTTTTAATTAGTTTTTATTGTTAGACTTTCTGGGGTGAGATCTGTTAGCAAGGATTACATAGGTTTCAGGCATAAAATTCTGCAGTGCATTGTCAACTTGTTGTATAATAACTTCACCACCTAATGTGACTTCTCTTTTCATCACCTTATATTTAGCTTCCCCTCCCTCCTCTCCCACCCCTCCCCTTTCTCTTCTCCCTAACCCACTCGTCCCAAAATAAACATTAAACTATTGATTGTGTCCATGGGTTATTTGTTTGTTTGTTCATTTCTTTTTTCTTTATTGCTTACAGTTTTATATTCCACATATGAGTGAAGTCATACAGTTCTTTGTTTTTTCTGTCTGGCTTATTTCACAAAGCATGATGATTTCCAGGTCCATCCATTTTGTTGCAAATGGCAGTATTTCATCTTTTCTTACAGCTGAGTAATATTCCATTGTGTATATGTACCACAGCTTCTTTATCCAGTCATCTGTCACAGGGCACTTTGGTTGTTTCCATGTTTTGGCCACTGTGAACAGCGCTACAATAAACATTGGGGTACATAAGTCTTTGTGGACAAAGGTTTTCAAGTTTTTTGGGTAGATCCCCAGAAGGGGGATTGCTGGGTCAAATGGTAACTCCATTGCCAATTTTCTAGGAACCTCCACAACTGTCTTCCACAGTGGTTGTACCAATTTGTGTTCCCACCAGCAGTGTACCAGAGTCCCTTTTTCTCCACATCCACTCCAGAACTTGTTATTCCTTGTCTTGTTGATAATAGCCATTCTCACAGGTGTGAGGTGATATCTCATTGTGGTTTTGATTTGCATTTCTCCGATAGCTAATGAGGATGAGCATTTTTTCATATGTCTGCTAGCCAATTGTATTTCTTTGTGGAAGAAGTGTGTGTTTAGGTCCTCTGCCCACTTTTTAATTGGGTTGTTTGTTTTTTTTTTTTGTTGTTAAGTTGTATTAGTTCTTTATATATTTTAGGTATTAGACCCTTATCTGATGTGTTATTTGCAAATATTTTCTCCCATTCAGTTGGTTGTCTCTTTGCCTTGTTGATGGTTTCTTTTGTTATGCAGAATTTTTTAGTTTGATATAGTCCCAGTTATTTATTTTTGCTTTTATTTCCGCTTGCCTTTGAGTTCAGTTTCATGAAGTCTTCCTTGAGCCTTAGGCCTGTAAGTTTAGTACTAATGTTTTCTTCTATACAGTTTATTGTTGCAGGTCTGATATGAAGGTCTTTAATTCATTTTCAGTTTATTTTTGTATATGGAGAGAGTAGGTGAGGGCTTCTTAAAGAACATCATTAAAGGCAATGAAATTTGGGTTCATCATTTTGACCCCGAGAACAAAAGACAGTTTATGGAATACTGCCATAAGGGATCACCTCACCCAAAAAAATTCAAAACTCAGGCCCCAGCTAAAAAGGTCATGTTCAGTGTTTTTGGAATTCTGAATATTTTGTTCTTGCAGACTTTTTTGCAAAAGGAACAACAATGAACTCTGAATGTTATATTGAAACTCTTACTACATTAAAAAGAAGGATCAAATGGATTAGAATAAGAAATGAAACACTTCTTCAACATGAAAATGTCAAACTTCAGACAAGTGCAGCAACAAGAGATGCAATTTAATGCCTGGACTTTTCAGTGCTGCTGCATCCACTGTATAGCCCAGCTCTGGGTCCTAGTGATTTCTACCTGTTCCCAAAACTAAAGGAACACTTGAAGGGCCAGTGCCTCATCTGTGATGAAGAGGTGAAGTTAGCAGTGAGGAAATGTTTTAAAAAACAAAACACTGATTTTTTAAAGAAAAGCTAGTGCAGCATTGTCATAAGTGTATTAAAGTGTGTGGTGAACTTGTAGAAAAATGATTATGCAGCTTTGAATGTAAATAATGTAGGTATAGTTCTTTTTTATTTCATTAAAGTATCTTTTAAAAGTCATGTTTTTTTGTGTGTGTGGGTAGTTCCCTGGCTGGGAATCGAACCCAGGCTGCAGCATTGACAGCACTGAAGCCTTAGCCATTACACCACCAGGGAACTCCCTAAAATTCAAACTCCCTTTCTATTTAAATAGAGGCAAAATTTATCAGCCCACCCTGGTATATGTTTGCCTTTAGTAATGAGATTTTCTTCATCTATTTTTTATTTCTACTTTTGGCCTTTTCATTTCCACTTAAAAAATTCTCCTTAACCCTTCTTGTAATGCCAATTTAGTAGTGATAAACTCTGGGCTTTTGCTCGTCTGGGAAATACTTTATCTCTCCTTCAGTTTTGAATGATAAGCTTGCCAGGTAGAGTATTACTGGCTGTAGGGTTTTTCCTTTCATAAAATTGAATATATCTACTAAGCCCTTTGGGCCCATAAAATCAGCTGAGAGCCTTATGGGCGTTCCTTTGTATATAACTAGCTGCTTTTTGCTTGCTCCTTTTAAGATTCTCTCTTCATCTTTAAAGTTTGATAATTTAATTATAAGTTGTCTTTGTGTGGGTCTCTTTGGGTTCCTCTTGTTTGGGATTCTCTGTGCTTCCTGGATTTGGATGTTTCTTTCACCAGATTAGGAAAGTTTTGAGCCACAATTTCTTCAAATAGGTTTTCTGTCCCCTTCTATCTCTCTTCTCTTTCCAAGACCCCCTATGATACGAGTGTAAGTATGCTTTATGCTGTCCAAGAAGTCCCTTATGCTATCCTCATTCTTTTTAATTCTTTTTTTTTATTTTGCTCTTCTAATTGGGTGATTTCCACTATTCTTTCTTCCTGATCATTGATCCATTCTACTATCATCTGATCTGTTTTTTATTTTCTCTAGTATATTTTTTCAATAGTCTTCAGTTCTGATTGGTTCTTTCTTTCTATAAAAATTTTTTTTATTGTTAGACTTATTGGGGTGACATTGGTTAGCAAGAGTTACATAGGTTCCAGGTGTACAATTCTAAAGTGCATCATCTATTTGTTCCATTATATGTTCACCACCCAGTTTGAGTTTTCTTTCCATCACCATATATTTGGCTCTCCCTCCCTCCTCTTTCACCCTCTTTCTCTTCTCCCACCTCCCCACCGATTGCTTCTTTTTTACATTTATGTCTTTGTTGAAGTTCTCACTGAGCTGACCTACCCTTCTGCAGAGTTTAATAAGCAGCATTAGGACTATTACTTTGAAGTCTTTAACTAGCAGACAACTTACATCCATTTTACCTAGTTATTTTTCTGAGGTTTTATTTTCTTGTTTCGAACATATTCTTTTGTCTCCTCATTTTGCCTGTTTGTTTCTATGTAGTAGGTAGATGTGCTATGTCTCCTGGTCTTTGAAAAGTGGCCCTATGTAGAAGGTGCCTTGTGAAGCCTAGTGGTGCAATCCCCTTGGTCACTAGACCAGATGCTCCAGAGGTGGTCTCTGTGTGAGCTAGTGTAGCCTCCTGTTGTGACTGAAACATAACTCCTATGGATGTACTGGCAGGCAAGTCTCATCCCTAGCCCACATGGCTGTAAGGCCTGTCCATGAATGTTGCAAGTATGCTAGTTTGTAGGGCAACTCCTCTGATGCAATTCACTGGTAGCTTTGAATACAATTGCTGCTGGCATGCTGGTTCACAGAACAAGCCTCCAGTGTGGCTGGTTGTGAGGCCCAGCCTCAACTGTTGCAGACATACTGTTGTATGGATGGTGCTGGATGAGGCTGCCCATCAAGTGTGATGAGACAAGGGCTACTTTGGGGGGTGGGGAGGACACCAGTGCCAGTTGAGGCCACTCACTGGATGTGGCAGTGCAGAAGTCATTTTGGAGGGGTGCCAGATGGGATGAGGCCTTCGGAAAATGCCACTATGGGGTGAACAGTGTTAACAAGGTTAACGAAGAGTGTCAGAAATGGGGCACATCTCAATGTGGTTTTCTTCATATCCTTAGTAGAAAACCTGTTCTGCTAGTCTTCAGGTCATTCTCAGAGATAGCTGTTCTAAATGTAGTTGCGGTTTTGGTGTCAGTGCAGAAGGTGAGCTCAGGATCTTCCTACTCTGCCACCTTAAACCCAAAGTCAGGAGGCTTGCTTTTGAATGCCAATGTACTTTCTCCATGAAATGTTTCTTACAATTGGTGTACAGTTCCCACAACACTTAGGGGATTTTTTTAAAATGCAAAATTGTAAATGGGATTGTTTTCTTAAATTGTCTTTCTGAGAGTTTGTTATGGGTATATAAAAGAGTAACTAATTTCTTTCTTTCTTTCTTTCTTTTTTTTTTTTTTTTGGTGGTTCCCTGGCTGGGAATTGAACCCAGGCTGTGGTGTTGAGAGTGCCAAAGCCTAGCCACTATACCACCAGGGAACCCCTATGATTTCTGAATATTAAATTTATATTTTGCTACTTTGCTGGATTCTTACACTAGTTCTAATAGAATTTTTGGTGGCATTTTTAGGGTTCTCTCTAAATAGTATCATGTCATCTGCAAATAGTAACAATTTTACCTCTTCTTTTCTAATTTGATTATTTTTACTTCTTTTTCTCCTCTGATTGTAGTGGCTAGGACCTTCAAAACTATGTTGAATAGAAATGGTGAAAGTGGACATCTTTGTCTTGTTCCTGATCTTAAAGAAATGACTTTTAGCTTGTTACCACTGAGTATGATGTTACCTGTGGGTTTGTTACATGACCTTTATTATATTGAGATATGTTTCTTCTACTTCCACTTTGCTGAGAGTTTTTATCATAAATGAATGCTGAATTTTGTCAAATGCTTTTTCTGCATCTACTGACATAATCATCTGATTTTTATTTTTTATTTTGTTTATGTGGTCTACCATATGAATTGATTTGCAGATATTGAACAAAACTTGCATCTCAGGAATGAATCCCACTTAATCATGGTGTATGATCTTTTCAATGTATTGCTGAATTACATTTGCTAACACTTTTTTGAGGATTTTTGCATCTATGTTATTGGTAAAATTCACCTGTGAATTCATCTGGTGCAGGATTTTTATTTTGGGGGAGTTGTTCTAAATTACATTTAATTTCATTTATAGTAATTGGTCTGTTCAGATTTTTTGTTTCTTCTTTTTTTGCAGGGGTGGAGGGGAGTTGGTTCCCTGAAAGTGGATGGCAATGAGAGTGCCAAAGCCTAGTCACTACACCACCAGGGAACCCCCTCCCTCAAATATTTTGTTTCTTCTTGATTCAGACTTGGAAGATAGTATGAGTATGTTTCTAGAAATTTATTCCTTTATTCCAGATTATCTGATTTCCTGGCATATAATGGTTCATAATATTTTTTTATAATCTTTGTATTTCTGTGATGACAATTGTCATTTTCCTCTTTCATTTCTGATTTTATTTAGTTGGATCATCTCTCTTTTTTCTTTATAAGCCTGGTTAAAAACTTGTCAATTTTGTTTATCTTTTCAAAAAACCAGCTCTTGGTTTCATTGCTATTTTGTATTGATATTTTTTAGTAACTATTTCATTTATTTTCACTTCGATCTTTATTATTTCCTTCCTTCTACTCACTTTGGGCTTTGTTTGCTGTTCTTTTTCTAGTTCTCTTAGTTGTAAAGTTAGATTGTTTGAGATTTTGTTTATTTATTTCTTTAGTAGGCCTGTATTGCTATGAATATCTATCTTAGAACTGCTTTGGTTTTGTCCTATAGATATTTGGTAGATTTGTAGTTTGTGGTTACCATGTGCTTCTTGTGTACCAAGACATGTTTACTGCAGTCTATTTTAAGTCAATGGTTAAGTTTGCACACATTCTATAATCATTACAATTTCTACTCACGTCCTTCATGTTTATGTTTTCATCATTATTTTTTACTTTTTTCCTGTGGCATCCCTTAATTTATTTGTAATTACACGTGATTTTTAAACTTTGCCTTATAAGCTTGGTTGATTTACTGCCTTTACTATTTGCCTCTGTTGTTGATAATTTTTTCTCTTCTATATTTTATTATTCACATTTTTTTATTTACTTTAATTTTTTGTTTTGGTGGTTCCTTAGCTGGAAATCAAAATTTTTTATTATTACTTTTCTTATTAAGGAAAGTCCTTTAACATTTCTTATACTACTGGTTATGTGGTAATGAACTCTTTTAGCTTTTTCTTGTTTGAAAACTCTTTATCTTTCCTTTGATTTTAAATGGTAGCCATACTGGGTAAAGTAAACTTGGTTGTAGAACTCTACTTTTCATCATTTTGAATATTTTGTGCCAATCTTTTCTGGCCTGAAAAGTTTCTGTTGAGAAATCAGCTGAGAGTCCTACAGGAGCTTTTCTCCCATTACTTTTAAGAGTCTCTTTGCTATTTTAATTATTATGTGTTTTGATTTGGGCCTCTTTAGGTTCATCTGCTTTGGGATCCTGAGCTTCCTGGACTTGAATGTCTATTTTCTTACTCAGGTTAGGAAAGTTTTCAGTCATTAATTCTTCAAGTAGGTTTTCAATTCCTTGCTGTCTCTCTTCTCCTTCTGGTAGCCCTCTGATATAAATGTATGTATGCTTGATGTTGTCACAGAGGCCCCTTAAACTATCCTCATTCTTTAAAATTTATTTTTCTTATTGCTCTTCCGATTAGGTGTTTTTTGTTACCTTGTCTTTGAGATTGCTGATTTGATCTTGTTTCATCTAATCTGCTGTTGTTTCCCTATAATGCAGGGGTGTCCAATCTTTTGGCTTCCCTGGGCCAAATTGGAAGAATTGTGCTGGGCCACACATAAAATACACTAGCACTAACAATAGCTGATGACCTTAAAAAAACAAAACAAAACAAAACAAAAGGTTGCAAAAAAAAATCTCATAATGTTTTAAGGAAGTTTGTGAATTTGTGTGGGGCTGCACTCAAAGTCATTTTGGGCTGCATGCAGCCCACAGCCATGGGTTATAAAAGTTTTCTCTAATGTACACTTTGTTATTGTATTCTTCCCCTTGAAGAATGGTTTTTTATGGTTTCTGTGTCTTTTTTTGTTTTTGTGTATTTCTATCTCTTATGTCAAGTTCTCACTGAGTTCATCTAGTCTTCCTCTAAGTCTTTTAAACCAGTGTTTTAAATGCTCTATCATCTGGTAGATTGCTTGTTTCCATTTCATTAAGTTATTTTTCTGAAGTTTTTGTCCTATTCTTTCATTTAGGGCATGTTTCTTCATTTCCTCATTTTGGCTGCCTCCCTATGTTGGTTTCCATATGTTAGGTAGATATTGCTATGTGTTCCAGTTTTGGTGGGTTGGCCTTATTATGTATTAGGTGTCTTATAGTGCCCAATGGTTAATCTCCCTGATTACCTGATCTGGGCCATCCTGAAGTGTCCCTTGTGTGGGTTGGGTGTGCCCTCCTGTTGTAGTTGAGCCTTGATTACTGTGGGCACATCAGAGTGTGGAATTGATCCTCGAGGTGACTGGCTTTGAGGACTGGTCTTAACTACAGTAGATGAGTAATTGGGGGGAGGGGTGCAGATCCTATGGAACAGAAGTCATTTTAGCAGGGCTCTGGTGCCAGCTTAGTCTGTTCTTCAGATGTGTCATTTGTGGAGCTGGTTGGATGGTGCTCTGGAGTAATCTGAAGCTAGTCACCTTATGTATTGGTTCTGGAGCCGCTTGGGAGTTGCTCCAATGCAGACCAAGGTCAGTGGCTGCTTTTGGTAGCCTGGAAGGAGCTACAAAATGATCTTTGGTTGGTTGCCACTTATACTGGACTTGAATGTGGTTTTGAGAAGCTATACTGCAAAACAATGTTGGTTGCCACCAGTTCCAGGGGGGTACCTTTATGTGAGCTGAGGCCAGCTGTCACTTGTGCTGGGCTTGTGACTGCTTAGTTGAAGCTTGATTTCAATCCAAGACTGGCCACTACTTATGCAAGGTTTGGGGTCACCTGATGGGAGTGACAATGTACATTGAGACAGGAAACCACTTGTGCCAGTTTTGGGACCTCTTATCAAGTGCTGCTATGTACATGGAGGCCTGTTGCTGCTTCTCTGAGGTTTGTGGACTTTTGATAGATTCTATGAACATCCATAGCATGAGTGAAGGCAAGCTACTTGTGTGGAAAAAAAAATACTGAAAGAAGCTCAGCTCTGGTGGGCAAGTTGAGGGGGGTGGGGTACTCAGAGAATCACCAGGTTTGGGTGAATGGCATTAGGCAGGTTAATGGATAGCACAGATTTGGTTCCTGCCAGTGCTGTGCTTGCTGGGTGGGAGGAGAGTTTAAGAAAAGGACAGTGGTACCTGCCAGCACTTTCATCCCTGGAAATAGCTGCCCCAATACCTGTCCCTTCAGCCTTCTCTCTGAACCTGGTCAAATAAGTTGCTCTCTGTATATCCCTTTTTGAGCTGTTGTCCCAGTGCTGGAGCTCTGATCAAGTGGGTTTGTGAGTGAGTACGTCTGTGCATGGTCTTTTTAAAATCTGCAAAGCTTCAATTCCAACAGCATTTTTATCTCTCTTGGATGCAAACCCACTGGTTTTCATAGCTAGATGTTATATGGACCCCTCTTTCCAGCACTAGTGCCTCAGGCTGGGTAGTCTACTGTGGGGCTAGTATCCCGCACTCTTCAATGGGGACCACTACAGCTGAACTTTTCCCCATGATTTCTTTTTTAAATTACATTTTACCTACAATATTTTATCAGGTGTACAACACAGTGATGAGTCATTTATATAACTTATTAAAACTCATTCCGAAACATCTAGTTCCCCTCTAACACTATACATAGTTATTACAAAGTTGCTGACTATATTCCCTATGCTGCACTTTATATTCTCATAACTATTCCATAACCATGAACTTGTAGTTCTTGATTTCTTCCCAATTTCCCCCCACCCCTCCAGCTCTCCTCCCATCACCCCAACAAATCTAGTACCCATCTAACACCACACACAATTACTGCATTCTTCTTGACTATATTCTCATGTTATACATTATATCTCCTTAATTATTGCCTGGTAACAATCAAACTAAATTTCTCCATCCCTTTCCCTTATTTTATCCACTCTCCCATCCCTCCTGCCATGTTAAAGAAGTCCCTCTAACATCCTTTGTAATACTGATTTGGTGGTGATGAATTCCTTTAGCTTTTTTTTAATATGAGAAGCTCTTTATCTGTCCTTCAATTTGAATACTAGCCATGCTAGATACATTAAGTTGGTTGTAGATTTTTGGTTTTCATCACCTTGAATATCGTCCACCTTCTGACCTGTAGAGTTTCTGATGAGAAATCAGCTGAGAATCGAATGGGTGTCCTCCTCTATGTTACTACCTGCATTTCTCTTGCTGTTTTTAAATTTTTCTCTTTTTCTTTAACTTTCGCCATTTAAATTATAATGTATCTTGGTGTGTTTCTGTTTGGAATCATCTCATTTGGGACTCTCTGTGCTTTTTGAACTTGTATGTCTATTTCCTTCACCAGGTTAGAAAATTTTTCAGTCATTATTTCTTCAAATAATTTTTTGATCCCTTGCTTTTCCTCTGTGCCTTCTGATAGACCTATGATTTGAATATTCTTACACTTAATATTGCCCTAAAGAAACCTGAAACCATTCTAATTTTTTGGATTCTTTCTATCTGTTCTGATTGGGTGTTTTCTGCTGGCTTTCCCTGAAAATCACTGCTTTGCATTTCTATCTAGTTTAGTGACTTTTATTTTGTTCTTTACTTCAGTGAATGTAGTCATTATGTTTGACTGGTCCTTTATAATTGTTTGTAAGTCCTCTTTAATGCTTGCTATCTCTCTGTTGAAGTTACCATCCAGTTCCTTTTGCATTTTTATAATCAGCTTTGAGCTCTGTTTCTGATGGGTCATCTGTCCCCATCTCTTTTACCTTTTTCCTATTGTTTGGATTTATTTGGAGGTCCCTTTCTCTGGTTTCTCATTTTGGCAGCCTCTCTGGACCCTCACTGCTGCAGATTCTTTGGTGTTCACAGCTGATACTGGGTGGGCAAATGTCTGTAGGGAAGGGGTGTTTGCAGCTCTGTTTTCATCTTATGACTCTGGGGGTTGTGCAGGGAGTTTGGGTGTGACTGCACCTCTCTGTTCTCAGTGTGCTCCACATGCATATTTTGCCCTGAGCCTTGGGGTCAGTCCTGTATGTTGGTCTTTAAGATTGTACTGATTGTGAGGCAAGGAACATGTGTGCAGATTTAGCTCTCCTTCTCTTTCTGGGCCAGAGCATTTGTGTTGCAGCTTTGCTCCCCATGCTCTGGGAATCAGAGTGAAGTCAGGCTGCTGCATTTTGCAGACTGTTCTGTACCTCCTGGGGGTCAAAGTGAGGTCTCATTGAGGGATCTCATGCCCCCACCTCTGAGCCTATGTTCCTTTGTTCCATGAACCAAATGAGGTCTGGAGCACTCTCCCAATGCCTTCTTTCTCCTCCCTCCCCTAGAGATAGAGTTCCAAGTGGGGAACCACAGGCAGCCATATATCCACACTTCCCCTTTTATTTCTTTTTTGTTTAACCCTCTGCATGCCTGCAGGTACCTTAATACAATGAGTGGGGTTTTTTAGCTGTGATTATGTGCTGTGTAGAGGGTCCTTGGTTGAGTTATCGATATTTTATTAGTTATATTCTCCAGATGAGTTTTTCAGAGGCCCCTCTCATGCCATCATTTTGTTGGCATGTCATCATTTTGTTGGCATGATTAGGAATCTCCCTCTTGATTCCTAATCATCACACTATAAATGTGGGACTTGCTCATTCCATAGCTCCTCCCCTCCTACCAGTCTCCACATGGCTTTTTTATATCCTGTTATGGAAGTTTTGTTCAGCTAGTCTTCAGATGATTCTAGAGGGTGATTGTTATGTAATTTACTTGTAATTTTGATGTTGTCATGAGAGGAGTCGGGCACATCATTTTTCTACTCCACCATTATGACTGGAAATCTGATAAATAAGAATTCAACTCAGGTCCAGTTCACAGTGGGCACAGTGCATCTCCCATCCTACCCTAATGTTAGTTGCCCAGTTCCAGAATTAGTATACACATACTCAGAAACTTACAAAATCCTCAAATTTGTTTCTCTGACCTATGCAATGAGAGAATTATGGTAGAAAATGCCAAGTGGAAGCCACTAAAACAGCCTTTATCTAGGAAAACAGTAAACCAAAAGCAACACTGCATTGCTGGAGGGGTTGCAGAGATTAGTGACACCATCAAAGACTTAAAGGATGCATGGGTGGTGATTCCCACCGCATCCCCACACAACTTACCTATTAAGCCTGTGCAGAAGACAGATGGATCTTGGAGAATGACAATGAACCTGGCACGTCATCTTTCCTGGAAGAAAAAATGGGTATAGGTATGAATCTGCTAATTCATGAGCCATAGCTAATGTTTGGTTGAATGGTCACACTAAAAATGGATTGAAGACTTAAATGAAAAACCCAAAGCCATAAAACTCCCAGAAGAAAGTATAGGCAGTAAACTCTTTGACATCTTTCAGCAATATATTTTTTGGAATATCTCTTCTTGGGCAAGGGAAACTAAAGAAAAAATAAACAAATGGAACTACATCAAACTAAAAAGTGTTTGCATAGCAAAGAAATCCATAAAATACAAAACAAAACAAAAAATAATTCACTGAATGAGAGAATATATTAGTCAATAATATATTTGATAGAGGGTTAATATCCAAAATTTATAAGAAACTCATACAACTCACACCAAGTAAACAATATAATTAAAAATGAGTAAAAGAACTAAATAGCTCTTTCTCCAAAGAGAACAAGAGAACATACAAATGTCCAATAGACATATGAAAAGGTGCTCAGTGTCACTAATTATCAGATGAATTGAAATAAAAATCACAATGAGATATTATCTCACACCTGTCAGAGTGGCTATCATTGATAAATCAACATGCAAAAAGTATTGACAAGGATTTGAAGAAAAGGGAGCATTTGTGCACAGGTGGTGGGATTTTAAATTGATGCAGCCACTATGGAAAACAGTATCAAGATTCCTCAAAATATTAAAACTATAACTACCATAAGACCCAGCAATCTCACCTCTAATATTTATCCAACAAAATCCAAAACACTAATTTGAAAAGATATATGCACCCCTATGTTCAATGCAGTATTATTTATAATAACCAAGATATGGAAGCAAGCTAAGTGACCATCTACAGATAAATAACAAAAAAGTGGTACACACAAGGTCTGACAATTAAGTTTATGAACTTGCCACCATGCGCATACAATGGCAGCACTATACAAACAACTTGGTAAGGTTTCATAACCTTGCTGTATCTGTGAATCACAGCTATGTTTATGTCGATGTGTGACAGTGTCTTGTTGAGTGGCATTCATTATTGTTGTTGCATATTTTATGTGCCATCACTAGAATGTTGGAGCTTGAGTTAGAGCAATGAACAAATAATTAAATTTCTTGTTAAAGTTGGCAAGAGTGAAAGTGAAATTAGGGACATATTAGTCCAAGATTATGGGGGTAACACAATGAAGAAAATGGCAGTGTACAAATGGATTAAACATTTTTTGGAGGGGAGAGAAAGTGTCACTGATGAAGAGAGGTCAGGGCATCCATTATGAGCAAAACTGATGACAGCATTGCAAGAATTCATGGAATTGTGCACCAAAATAGTCAACTGACTGTGAGAAACATAGCAGACCAAGTAAATATTAATAGAGAAGCAGGAAAATCTTAACTGAAAATCTTGGCATGAGAAAAGTGTGTGCAAAAATGGTCCCAAAGGAGTTCACTGATGAACAAAAGTGAAGGAAACTTGAAGTTTGCCGAGATCTTTTGGAGAGGTAACACAATGTTTGGGGCCATGATATCATTGCTGATGAAACATGAGTGTACCAATATGACCCTGAAACAAAGCATCAAAGTGCACAATGGAAGTCAACCAATTCTCCACAACCACAGAAGTTCCATCAGTTCAAATCAAGAGTGAAAATAATGTTGCTAACCTTCTTTTGCTTATCAGAGGAACTGTTTATGATCAATTTGTGCCAACTGGACAAACAATCTACCCAGTTTACTATTTGGATGTGCTGAAAAGGCTGTGTGAAAAACTTAAGACAAAAACAACCTGAACTTTTCACCAACAACTCATGGCTTTTGCATCACGACAATGCACGAGCTCATATGGCACTGTCTGTGAAGGAGGTTTTAGCCAGTAAACAGATACTGTATTGGAATACCCTCCCTATTCACTTGATCTGGGCTCTGATGATTTTTTCTTTACCCAAAGGTAAAGGAAATATTGAAAGGAAGACATTTTGATGACTTTCAGGACATCAAGGGTAATACAATGACAGTTCTAATGGCCATTCCAAAAAAAGAGTTCCAAAATTGCTTTGAAGGGTGGACTAGGTGCTGGCATCAGTGCATAACTTCCAAAGGGGGATCTTTGAAGGTGACTGTAGTGATATTCAGCAATGAGTTATGTAGCAGTTTTTGTAGGATGAGTTCATGAAATTAATTGTAGTATATACAGTGGTATATATTTGGCCATAAAAAGAATGAAATCTTACCATTTGCAACAACATGGATGGACCTAGAGAGTATTATGCTAAGTGAAATAAGTCAGAAAATAACAAATACCATATAATTTCACTGATATGTGGAATCCAAAGAACAAAATAAGCAAACAAAGAAAACAGAAACATACTCATAGATACAAAGGACAAATTATTGGTTGCCAGATAGGAAAGAGGTTGGGGTGGGATGGGTCAAAAAGGTAAAGGTATTAAGAAGTAGAAGTGAAAAAAAAAAAAAAAAAGAAGTAGAAGTGGCCAGTTATAAAAGCAGTCACAGGGATGTGAAGTACAGCATAGAGAATATAATCAACAATATTGTTAATAACTATGTGTGGTGTCACATTAGTACTAGACTTACTTTTTGGGCTGATCATTTCATAAATAACATAAATGTCTAATCAGTATATCATATTGTATGTCAACCTTAAGTGAAAATTTTAAAATTAAATTTTAAAAAAAGAAAAATAAATATCACTGTTATGTTATCTGCACCAATAGAAATGCCTTCTTTTCATGGATGTAATTGTTTCTTTTTCATTTTTCATAAATACCCATTTCCTTTGTCTCCTAATGAGGACACTATTTGGTCTTCTGCCTGAGTCAGTGAATCCTGAATAGCTATTTTTTTTAAACCTATATGGATACTATTCTTCCAATTAGATGACAGTAATTTCCATTGCTTTTATTTTATTTTATTTTATTTATTTATTTATTTATATGTGGGTAGCTCCCTGACTGGGAATCGAACCCAGGCCACAGCACTGACGGTGCCAGTGCCGAAGCCTTAAGCCACTACACCACCAGGGAACTCCACGAATAGCTATTCTTATTAATCTCATATAAATGCTTGTTTTTCTCTCACTTTAAAAGTACTTTTTATTTTTAGGTTAATATATCCTTTGTATAAATTTGTAAGCATAAGTAAATGTTTTCCTGAGTTCTGTGAGCCCTTTTTGCAAATTATCAAACCCAGGTAGGGGGTCATGAGAACCCCAATTTATAGCCAGTTAGTCAGAAATACAGATAAGAACCTGGGACTTGTGATTAGCACCTAAACTGGGACAGTCTTGCAAGACTGAAGGAATCTGAGCTGTGAGATCTGAAGCCAAATCTACATAGATAGGTTCAGAACAGAACTGGACACTCAGCTGGTGTAACAGAATTGCTTGATGTGTGAAAAACCCACACACCTAGTGTTAGAAATGTTATGAATGTGGTAGTAGTGTGAAAATAAAGAGAAACACAGAAATGTTTTTCTTATACTAAAAGGTTACTATATTTCAGGAGGAGCAGTGGCCACCAGCATTTCTCATCTACAAATACAAGGTGAAGGGGCTAAATTGCTTGTGAGTGCGGCCAAGATGTCAAGAGCTCCCTTCTTTGGCCTTCAGGATACACGCTCCACCTCAGGTGCAGCAGGCAAAGACTACTGAGATCCTGATCACTCTTTCCCCAGCTCACTATTATGTCAGAGGTTTCATATTAGGAAAAGCAAGTTGAGCAGTTCAGAAGCTGTCACATCCACCCAGCTCCCTGAATAGTGGATCACAGATATTACACATAGGGAGAGGTTGACAATAAGAAAAAAGAGCTCTGAAGGTAAACCCAAGAAAATTGACTTTACATGAAACAGAGTGTGTTGAAGTTCAATTTTAAGGGCACTCTTAAAAACAATAGCTCTCCTTAATTAAGAACAACAAACTAAACCATAGGCTAGCTAGTTCACCAGAGAGAACCAGGAAAAAAACAGCGAAGGAAGCCCACCTTCTCAAAAACTGGCATCAAAATTGACTCTTGACTGGATTTAATTGAATCAAACTGCTGAATAATTTATGCCCAAGGACACTGTCAAAATAATACAGTAATTAGCCAGTCATTAGTGCAGCCTAACAGATGGGTGTAATACCAAATGAGGCAAACAGCTTCACAGAGACACCCGGGGCACAGACAGTCAAAAAGAACAAAAAGAACCCCACTAAAAACATGGTCATCAAGGGTGAATGTGCACATGCCCACAATCCACCCTTAAGGAAAATCATCAGAGGCTCCACATTTCAGGGAAAATAGGTTTCATTAAAATAGACTAGTGAAATCACAAAACAAATAAACAAGCAAAGAACTACAAAAGCAAGTCAAGAAAGTGGGAGAGGAGTCACCACTATATAAAAAGGATACTGTAGAACAGTGGTCATTAACCATTTTGGCACCAGAGACAGGTTTCGTGGAAGACAATTTTCCCATCAATAAGGGGTGGGGTGATGGTTTTTGGGATGATTTAAGCACATTATATTTATTGTGCATTTCATCTCTCTTATTATTACATTGTCATATATAATGAAATAATTATACAACTCTATGAGAATCTAACACCGCAGGTGATCTGACAGTAAGCAGAGCTTGGTAGTAATGCAAGTGATAAGAAGTAGCTATAAATAAGGATAAGCTTTGCTTGCTTGCCCACCACTCACCTCTTGCTGTGTAGGTCAGTCCCTAACAGGCCACAGACTGGTACCAGTCCATGGCCCAGGGGTTGGGGATGCTGCTATAGAGGATTTAAGACAGTAGAGTAGATAAGTGTTGTTTGCCTCTTCCCATTATCACATTAAAATTACAACTAAATTATAGAACAATCAACCTGGGAACCATCTGAAGTCTAGCGAACAGAAATTCTCTTGGGATATAAAGAAGAACATTGAGACTGGTAGAAGGGATGGAAATGCAAAACGAGCTGGCCCCACACCTGTGTGTGGTGGTTGAGAATTGGAAGGAATATTTCGGCCATAGACATCCCCCACAAAGTAGCAAGGGACCTCAGCCCCACACAGGTCTCCCTAGCCCACAGCACTGGTGCTGGGAAGAAAAGGCCCTACAATATCTGGCTGTGAAAATAGTGGGATTCTCATGAATAGGATAAGACAAAAGGCTGTGGGAAATTTAAATATCCTCTTTAATGGCTGGCACACAGACTCACTGGCTCGTAGGCACTCACCCTAGGCTCTGGCAGAGATACAGTGACTTGGGAGGAGTCAGAGACATACAAGGACAGAGTAGGTTTTGTAGCTTCAGGGAAAGGATTGGAGGGACAGGGGAGTACCATCTTTTCTGTGTTTAGTCCTCCTTCACATGGCCAAATATGAATCTGGTGAACTCCCCACACTCCATCCTGATGATTCCTTGGGACCCTACCACAGTCAACTCATGTAGATTGAGAAGCACTTTCTCAGAGAACAAGCAGCTCCACCTGCGTTGCACTCTTTCTTAGACAACTTTCAGGGGTTCGCAAGCACCAGGCAGGTAATGGATGGCCTTGTTGTGCTTTAAGACTTTTGCTAAGTAGGTCCAGCCTCAATTGGCACCAAAACAGAATCTATATGAACCTGATGACATCATTCATCCCACCCTGCCTCACCCAACTCACATACCAAAAGAGGATCTATCTGAGACTTACAGGAGTTGGCAGATAGCAGCATGCCTCAGGGTATCCTGAGCTTTTTGCAGAGGTACCCCTGGCTTGGTACTGGTGGCAGCTATCCTGGGTTCACAGCAAAACCATACCTATGCACCTCCAAGTCCAGCACAGGGTATACAAACTGTGGGTTGCTTTGTAGCTCCTACTAGGTATTTCCTGGCTTGGAACAGACCATGGCTGACCTGGGCCTGCAAAAGAGACCCTCCCAAGAGACCCAGGTACTGACATACCTGGAGGTCAAATTCAGGCCACAGCACAGCACCACTCAATTAGCACCACAAGCAGCATACCCAAACCGGTCTCAGCAGGCACCAGAGCCTGTAAAGAATATCTGATACTACAGAGTAAGCCCCATACATAGCATCCTGTAAGGTGTGGACGTAGCCAAATATCACAGCCAGTCAGCCTGAGGATCAATCTCACCCACTAACTTGCCAATGGCAATCAAAGCTCAATTTTAATAAAAGGGCACAGACAATCCACACAAGAGGCACTCCTGGAGCACCCAACAAAAGTTATCAGGAAAACTGGGCCAAAACACAGAAACAACCAAAGTGCTCTGTGACAGATGACTGGATAAAGAAGCTGTGGTACATATACACAATGAGATATTACTCGGCTACAAGAAAAGATTAAATACTGCCATTTACAACAAAATGGATGGACCTAGAGATCATCATGCTAAGTGAAATAAGCCAGACTAAAAAAACCAAAAACTGTAGGACTTCACTCATATGTAGAATATAAAACTGAAAGCAACAAAGAAAAAACAAGCAACCAATCAAAAAACCCCTGGACATAATCAATAGTTTAATGTTTATTTGGGGGCAAGAGAGGAGGTGGTGGGAGAGGAGGGTGGGGGAGCTAAATATATGTAATGGAAAGAGAACTCACACTGGGTAGTGAACTTATTATACAACAAGTTGATGATGCATTAGAGAATTGTACACCTGGAACCTATGTAATTCTTGCTAACCAACGTCATCCCAAAAATTGTGCCACTGGGCCCCACTGAGCACCTACTATATGAGGCTACCCAGCCAAGACTTGGAGATGTAGCAGAACTACCAAATACACAGAGAAACAAACACAGAGATGGAGCCAAAATGAGGAAACAAAGAACCGAAATGAAAGTTCAAGAGAAAAATCCAGAAAAAAAACTAAACAAAATCAAGGCAAGATTGCTACCAGATACAGAATTTAAAACAATGGTTATAAGGATGCTCAATAAACTTAGGGTAAAAATAATGAACTCACTAAGAATGTCAACAAAAAGTAGTAAAGCACAAAAATGTCATAGAAACCATAAAAAAGAACAAGTCAGAAATGATGAAGAGTACAACAATTGAAATGAAGAGTGTACTAGAAGGAAACACCCAGCAGACTAAATAAAGCAGAAGATCAAATCAGTGATTTGGAAGACAAGGTAGTAGAAAACATCCAATCTGAACAGCAGATATAAAAAGGAATTGAAAAACAATTAGGATAGTTTAAGGGAACTCTGGGACAACATCAAGTGTATCAACATTTTGCATCATAAGGGTACCGGAAAGAGAAGAGAGAAAGCAAAGAATTGAGAACATACTGAAGAAATAATGACTAAAAACTTTTCTAACTTGGTGAAGGAAATAGACATACAAGTCCAGGAAGTGCAGAGTCCCAAACAATGTAAACCCAAAGAGTCTCATATCAAGACATATCATAAGTAAAAAAGAACAAAATGGTGGCATGAGAGGAACCTCTGAAAAACTTCTCTGAAACTGAAAGCAAAGAAAAAAGAAATGAACAAACAAATAACCCATGGACACAATCAATAATTTAATGTTTATTTGGGGATGAGTAGGATAGGGAGGGGAGAAAGGGAAGGGGGTGGGAGAGGAGGGGGAAGCTAAATATAGGGTGATGGAAAGAGAAGTCACATTAGGTGGTGAACTTATTATACATCAAGTTGACATTGCACTGTAGAACTGTATGCCTGAAACCTATGTAATCCATGCTAACAGATTTCACCCCGACGTCTAACAATAAAAATGAATTTTAAAAAACTTCCCTGAAGATTACAACTAATAAACACCTATATCTCAACCAAGGACCCTCTACACAATGCACAATCACAGCTAAGACACCCACTCATCACATTAAGGTATCTACAGGCAGAAAGAGGGTTAAACAAAGAAATAAAAAAGGAAGTGCAGGGCATGGCCATGCAGGAGTCTCTGCTTGGAACTCTACCACTTGGGGAGGAAGGAAGAAGAAAACGGTGGAAGAACACTCCAAACGTTCCAGAAAGGAAGAAGAAAGCAGTGGAAGAGCATTCCATGGGACAGAGGAAAGGAGACACAGATGCAGGGGTGTGAGATATTGCAACTAACTCACTTTGGCCCCAGGAGGTGCAGACTGGTCCAGAAAGTGCAGCAGCTGGACTTCAGTGGTTCTCAAAGGAGAGGAAGCAACTGGGTGGTGAGAAGCTGCAGGGTAAAAGCTCCCATTGGGAAGAAGGAGAGAGAAGTCTGCACACACACTTCTCAGCCCACAACCAGCACAATCTGAAAGACCAGCAAATAGGACTGACCCCAAAGCTCAGGGCAGAATCTGCATGCGGGGAAACCAAGAACAGAAAGACTGTGCAATCATGATCAAATTCCCTGCATGACCCCTGGAGACATAGGACAAAAACAAAGCTGCAAAACCCCCTCCCCCACAGACCTATGCCCACCCAGTATCAGCTGTGAACACCAAAGAAACTGCAGCAGCAAGGGTCCAGAGAGGCTGCAAAAATGAGAAACCAGAGAAAAAGAGCTCAAATTAAAGAGATGGGGACAGATGACCCATCAGAAACAGAGCTCAAAACAATGATTATAAAAATGCTTAAGAAACTGTATGATAATTTCAACAGAGAGATAGCATGCATTAAAGCAGGTTTACAAACCATTATAAAGGACCAGAGAGAGATAATGACTACATTAACTGAAGTGAAGAACAGAATAAAAGTCACTAAACTAGATAAAATAGAAGCACAAAGCAGTGATTTGCAGGAAAAGCCAGCAGAAAACACCCAGCCAGAACAGTTAGATAATAATAATTTTAAAAAAAAATGAGGATAGAGTGGATTCCTCTGGGACCATATCAAATGTAAAAATATCAGAATAAAAGATGTGCCATAAGGGACAGAAGAAAAGCAAGGGATCAAGAATTTATTTGAAGAAATAATGACTGAAATTTTTCCTAACCTTGTGAAGAAAATAGACATACAATTTCAGGATGCACAGAGAATTTCAAACAAGATGAACCCAAAAAGGAATACACCAAGACACATCATAATTAAAATGGCAAAAGTTAAAGAAAAAGAGAATTCTAAAAAGAGCAAGAGAAATGCAAGTAGTAACTTATAAAGAGAAACCCATTTGACTCGCAACTGATTTCTCACCAGAAACTTTACAGACCAGAAGGGACTGGCAGAAAATATTCAACATGAAGAAAACCAAGGATCTACAACCAAGGATAATGTATCCAGCAAGGCTAGCATTCAAAACTGAAGGACAGACACACAGCTTCTCAGAGAAGAAAAAGCTAAAGAAATTTATCACCACCAAACTAATACTATAAAGAATGTTACAAGGACCTCTGTAAGATGTGAGGAGGGATGGGAGAGTGGGTAAAATAAGGAAAAGGGATGGAGAAACCTAGTTTGATTGTTAACAGAAAATTGAAAGCAATAAAAAAAAAAAACTCATGGACACAGTCAATAATTTAATAGTTACCTGAAGGTAAGTGGGGAGGGAAGTGGAGGAGAAGGAACAAGGACACAAACATATAATGATGGAAAGAGAACTGATTCTGGGTGATTAAAACATGATACAACACATAGAAGATGTAATGTAAAATTGTACATCTGAGATCTATGTCATTTTTAGTAATCAATGTTACCCCAATAAATTTTTAAAAAGACATATCATAATTAAAATGCAAATTGATAAAAAGAAAGAGAGAATCCTAAAAGTAGCAAGAGAAAGGGAATCAGTTACTTACAAGGGAGTTCTAATTAAATTGTCAGCTGATTTCCCAAGAGACTCTTTGCAGGCCAGAAGGAATTGCCATGAAATACTTAAAGTGATGAAAAGCAAGTACCTACAACCAATATTACTCTACCCAGAAAAGCTATCATCTAAAATTGAAGGACAGAAAAGGTGCTTCCTAACAAGAAAAACATGTGGGAGTTCATCATCACCATATCAGTATTACAAGAAATGTTAAAGGGGCTTTTTTAAAAGAAGAAATGGAAAACATATAAAAGAACATAAATATGACTAATAAAATGTCCATAACTATGTATCTATCAACAATTACTTTCAATGTAAATAGATTAAATGGTCCAATCAAAAGACATCGCGTTGCTGAATACATAAATTTTTACATATGCTATCTATAAGAGACCCACTTCAGATCAAAAGACATACAATGACTGAAACTAAAGAGATGGAAAAGGGTATTTTGTGCCAATGGAAATGAGAAAAAGACTGGGGTAGTAATACTTTATCACACAAAATACACTTTAAAACAAAGTGACAAAGTGGGATATTACATGATAACAAAGGGATCAATATAAGAAGAGGATATAACCCTTTTAAACTCTTATGCACCCAACATAGGAGCACCTAAATATATATAAAGCAAATATTGACCAACATAAAGAGAGAGATCAATAGTAATACTATCATAGTAGGGGACTTTAACACCCCATTGACATCAATGGACAGATCTTTCAGACAGAAAATAAACAAAAGCACAGAAACCTTAAATGAGACACTAGACCAGATGGAGTTAAATGATATTTTTAGAGCATTTCACCTCAAAGCTGTATCTTTTCTGACCACAATGGTATTAAAGTAGAAATCAATTACAAGAAAAAAACTGAAAAACACATTTGGAGGCTGAATGGCATGCTACTATAATGGCATGCTACACATTTGGAGTCAAAATTGGAGTCAAAAAAGATTCGAAGAAGAAATCAAAAGACACATTGAGACAAATGAAAATCATAACACAACATGGGTACTCTGCATCACTCATTATCTATGGTCCCCCCAGCCCCTGACTGCTTGTCCTATTCATGACATGGCTGACAAAGCACAATGGCTAAATGCTAAGGAAAGGAACCAGATGCTGCCAAACTTGACAGCTGTGAAGTAGAATAAGCTAGAAGGCTGAGGCGTCATCTTTAAGCAGTTCCATTTCAAAGAATTCAAAATGACTTTTGGATTCATGACAAGATTGGCCTTACAGGCTGAGAAATTGGACCACCATCCTCAAAGGATTAATGTGAATAACAACATCCACATCACCCTGAGCATCCATGAATGTGTGGACCTTTCAGAATGGGATATAAACCTGGACAGCTTCACTAAACAAGTAGCAATGTCCAAGATATAGACCCAGGCTTTCCTCTTCGAATTCTTCAGAGAAAGGAGTTGACTGAACTGGGTATCCAGAGAGAGAGAATGAGGGAGACCCCAAATATTTTTGGAGTCAAAATTGTCAAGTCCACCCTGCTGCTTCCATTTTGAGGTGAGTCCTGGCTGTGAAAAGAGATGCCAGCATTACTGACAACATGAGAAACTTAGACCTTTTTTTCTGCATACCACACTCTGCATCCTTGGGGCTCTACTAAATGTACATTAATTTGAATGAGATCTTCCCATTCTTTACAACTTCCCAGCAACAGCAATGATTTTCTTTTCAGGCTGCGTCTTGCTCCCTTTCTAATTTATTTCCTAAGAAACTGTGATAGAAACTGTCTAAAATAAACAAAATCTTATCTTAGAATCCAGAACTCTAAAACCAACTGCATCCAATGTGATAAGAACACATGTGATTTTATGTTTCAAATAAAACTATTATTTCACTTGGAAAAAGAAAAATGACCCAAAATCTATGGAACACAGTGAAAGCAGTCCTGAGAAGAAAATTCATAGTGATATGGGCCTACCAGCAAGAAACAAAGAAATCCCCAACAATCTAACTTATATAACTTTACAGCTAAGAGAATTAGAAGAATAGGCAAGCCCAAAGTAGAAAGAAAAAAATAATAGAGATCAAAGCAAAAAAATAAAGTAGAGTCTAAAAAAAAACCAATGCAAAGAAACAATAAAATTGAGATAGTTCTTTGAAAAGATAAAAATTGATAAACATTTAATCAGACTTATCAAGAACAAAAAGAGAACCCAAATAAATAAAATCAGAAATAAAAGAGAAGTGACAACTGACACCATAGAATTATGAGAAAATATTACCAACAATTATTAATATATGCCAACAAATTGGATGATCTGGAAGAAATAGATAAATTCTTAAAAACATACAATCTTCCAAGACTGAATCAAGAAGAAACAGAAAATCTAAACAGACTGATTACTACAAATAAAATTGATTCAGTAATTATAAAACTCCCAACAAACAAAAGTTCTGGACCAAATGACTTAACAGGTAAATTTTACCAAATATTCAAAGAATTAACACCTATCCTCTAGGTATTCCAAAAAATTCAAGAGGATAAAAGGTCCCCAAACTAATTTTACAAGGACACCATTACTCTGACTTCAAAACCAGACAACAACATCATAAACAAACAAATAAAAAATTATAAGCCTATATCTCTAATAAACATAGATGAAAAAATCTGCAACAAAATATTAGCAAGCATAATACAGCAATAAATTAAAAAGATCGTACACCATGATCAAGTGAGATTTTTCCTGGGATGCAAGATTAGTTCAATATCCACAAACCAATTAATGTGATACACCACATAAACAAAATGAAAAATAAAAATCATATGATCATATCAATAGATGCACTTGACAAAATTCAGCATCCACTTATGATAAAAACTCTCAGCAAACTGGGAATAGAAAGAACATAACTCAAAATAATAAAGGCCACATATGACAAATCCACAGCTGATATATTCAATGGGAAAAGCTGAAGGCATTCTCCTTAAGATCAGGAATGAGAGTAGGATACCCACTTTCAACATTTTTATTCAACAGGTTATTAGAAGTCCCAGCCACACCAATCAGACAGGAAAAAGAAATTGAAGGCATCCAAATTGAAATGGAAAAAGTAAAACTGTCATTATTTGCAGATGACATGAATCTACATATACAGAACCCCAAAGATTCCACCAAAAAACTATTATAACTGATACATGAACTCAATAAAGTAGCAGAGTTCCGAGAACGCATCCACACGCTAACACAGGCTTCTTGCCTTTGCTCCTCTAAGGCTGCTGCGGTCTACACCTCCTCCAGCTCGCCATGGATGATGATATCGCTGCGCTTGTGATCGACAATGGCTCTGGCATGTGCAAGGCCGGCTTCGCGGGCGATGATGCCCCCGGGGCTGTCTTCCCCTCCATTGTGGGGCATCCCCAGCACCAGGGTGTGATGGTGGGCATGGGCCAGAAGGACTCCTACGTGGGCGATGAGACCCAGAGCAAGAGAGGTATTCTGACCCTGAAGTACCCCATTGAGCATGGCATTGTCACCGACTGGGACGACATGGAGAAGATCTGGCACCACACCTTCTACAACGAGCTGCATGTGGCCCCCGAGGAGCACCCCATGCTGCTGACCGAGGCCCCCCTGAACCCCAAGGCTAACCATGAGAAGATCACCCAGATCATGTTTGAGACTTTCAACACCCCTGCCATGTACGTGGCCATCCAGGCCATGTTGTCCGTGTATGCCTCTGGCCATACCACTGGCATTGTGATGGACTCCGGTGACAGGGTCACCCACACTGTGCCCATCTACGAGGGGTATGCCCTTCCCCACATCATCCTGCGTCTGGACCTGGCTGGCCCAGACCTGACTACCTCATGAAGATCCTCACAGAGCGTGGCTACAGCTTCACCACCAGAGCTGAACGGGAAATTGTGCATGACATCAAGGAGAAGCTGTGCTATGTTGCCCTGGACTTCGAGCAGGAGATGGCCACCGTGGCCTCCAGCTCTTCCCTGGAGAAGAGCTAGGAGCTGCCCGATGGGCAGGTCATCACCATCAGTAAGGAGCGATTCTGCTGCCCTGAGGCACTCTTCCAGCCTTCCTTCCTGGGCATGGAATCCTGTGGCATCCATGAAACTACCTTCAACTCTATCATGAAGTGTGATGTCGACATCCGTAAAGACCTCTACGCCAACACAGTGCTGTCCGGTGGCACCACCATGTACCCAGGCATCGCTGACAGGATGCAGAAGATAACCGCCCTGGCTCCCAGCACGATGAAGATCAAGATCATTGCGCCCCCTGAGCGCAAGCACTCCGTGTGGATCGGCGGCTCCATCCTGGCCTCGCTGTCCACCTTCCAGCAGATGTGGATCAGCAAGCAGGAGTACTACGAGTCCGGCCCCTCCATCGTCCACCGCAAATGCTTCTAGGCGGACTGTTACTTAGTTGGTTACACCCTTTTGACAACCTAACTTGCGCAGAAAATGAGATGAGATTGGCGTGGCTTTATTTGTTTCTTTTTTTTGTTTATTATTATTATTTTTTTATTTATTTATTTTTTTTTTTTTTTGCGCTTGACTCAGGATTTAAAAACTAGAACGGTGAAGGTGACAGCAGTCGGTTGGATCGAGCATCCCCAAAGTTCTACAATGTGGCTGAGGACTTTGATTGTACATTGTTTTTTTTTTATAGTCATTCCAAATACTGCGAAATGCATTGTTACAGGAAGTCCCTTGCCTGCCCAAAAGCTGCCCCACTTCTCCCGAAGAAGGGCCAGTCCTTGCCCGAGTCCACACAGGAGGGTGATGATAGCATTGCTTTTGTGTAAATTATGTAATCCAAAATTTTTTAATCTTCACCTTAATACTTGTTCTTTTTGTTTTATTTGAATGGTCAGCCATCATGGCCCCCCTTTTTGTCCCCCAACTTGAGAGATGTATGAAGGCTTTTGGTCTCCCTGGGAATGGTGGAGGTGTGGAGGCAGCCAGGGCTTACCTGTACACTGACTTGAGACCAGTTCAATAAAGTGCACACCATAAAAAAAAAAAAAAAGTAGCAGGATACAAAAAGTTACATTTAGAATCCAGTTGCATTTTTATACACCAATCACAAACTATCAGAAAGAGAAATTAAGAAAACAATCCCATTTGCAATTTCATCAAAAAAATAAAATACCAAGATCTGAAATAAAACAAAACACCCACCAATAGATGAGTGCATAAAGAAATGATGGTACATTTATACAATGGAGTATTACTCTGTTATAAAAAGGAATGAAATCTTTCCATTTGCAACAACCTGGAGGGATCTAGAGGGTATTATGCTAAGTGAAATAAGTCAGACTGAGAAAGACAAATACCATATGATCTCACTTATATGTGGAATCTAAAGAACAAAGTAAATGAAATAAGTGAAAAAACAAAAACAGAAGTGACTCATAGATACAGAGAACAAACTGATGGTTGCAGAGGGGAGGAGATTTGGAGAGGTGGGTGCAAAAGGTGAAGGGATTAGGAAATACAAATTGATAGTTATGAAATAGTCACAGGGATGTAAAGTACAGCATAGAGAATATAATCAATAATGTTGCAATAACTATGTATAGTGCCAGGTGGATAGTAAATTAAACAGGGGGATAACTCCATAAACTATATAAATGTCTAACCACTACGCTATCCACCTGAAACTTATATAAAATAATATTGAATGCCAACTGTAATTTTAAAAAATAATTAAAAATAAAATACTATCAAGAATGATTCAGAAAAAGAATACTGTATCTGGAAAAATAGAATTTATTACAGTACAAAAGTGGTTTCATTCGAAAATTAATAATATCAGTAAATGCAAAATAGCATGTTTATTAATAAAATCAATAAATGCAGTCACAATAATAGAGAGATGCAGAAAAAAAGCATTTTATAAAATTTAAATATCCATTTATAATGCATAAAACAGCATAACAGAAATAGAAGGGAACATTCTAAATCTGTTAAAGGAAAAAATATGTACAGATTTACCTTTAAATGAACAGTACTAGGCCAATTGGATATTGGGGAAAGGTATCTTAACTCTTACCTCATGCCATTAAAACTCAGTTCTAGATGGAGTGTAAAGGTAAATAAAGCTTTAAAAGGAAAACATTGAACACTTTCATGACTTTAAAATAGGCAAAGATTTCTTAAACACCAAGTAAAAATCTCTGACCATAAAATAAACAAATTAATAAACTGGATATTTTAAGATATTTAAATTAAGGCTTTTTCCTCATCAAAAGATACCATTAAGGGAGTGAGAAGGCACCCTGTAGGACCTGCACCCAGAATGTATCTAAAGAACTGCTACAATCAAAGGGAAAGATAAACCATCTATGAGATGGTCAGAAGACTCAGGTAGTTCTAAGAGAGGAGATGTAAATGACCAGCAAGCATATGAAAGGCAGCTCCCCTTCATTAGCCACCAGGGAAATGCAGACAAAAAGCACAAGTGATTTCTCTCATACCTACCAGAAAGGTTAACATAAAAGCACTGGAAAATATCAATCCTGTGAAGGGGTAGCAGTCAGGACTCTTGAGGGAGAGTGTGAATGGGAATGATGACTTGGAACCTGTTAGGCAGAATCTATGCATATCCTGTGTTCCTCATGACCAATATTTCATTGTCAGGAATAGAAACAAGAAAAAGTGGACAGAAGTTTACCTAATAGCATTTTTTCTAATGGCTCAAATCCAGAAACTACCTAAATGTTCAGCAGCAGCAATACTGATATATGTATGTATATACTCATACACCAATGCAATATCAGTAATGAGAATGAAAAGCTGCGACTGAATGGAAAAAGTTTGAAAATGCCAAAAACAATGCATCTTGTGTGATTCCATTCATATGCAGTTCAAAGGCCAGCAAATGAATCTATGAGTTAAAAGTTCAGAGAGTGGTTACTTGGGTAGATCTGAAGGGGACATGTGGGGCTTCTGGTAATATTGGTTCCTGAGCTGGGTGCGGGATACCCACAGAGGCTCACTTGATAAAGATTAATCGAGCTGGACATTTAGGTGCAGTTTTCTATTGGTATATTGTATTTCAATATAAAGATTTTAAAAGCAATTATCTTTAAAGTTACAAGATCATTAACAGAAGGACTCTTACCATAGGATCTGACAAAAGGCATTTTTTTTTCAGTCTATACAGGCTGCTGTAACAAAGATACCATAGACCATGTGGCTTACAAACAGAAATTTATTTCTCACAGTTCTGGAGGCTGGCAAGTCCAAAATCAAGGTACTGGCAGATTTGTTGCCTGGTGACAGCCCACTTACTGGTTGATAGACTGTTGTCTTCTCGCTGTGTCCTCACACAGAAGGGTGAGAAAATTCTCTGAGTCTCTTTTATAAGGAAACTAATTCTATTCATGAGGGTGCTACCCTCATGACCTAATTACCTCCCAGAAGACCCACCTCTTAATATCATCATACTGGGGTTAAGCAGATGAATTTTAGAAAACCATAAACACCTATCTATAGATACTAACCCCTGGATGTTGAATAATGATCATAATTCTCTTAGGTCCCTTTTACAGATGATAAACCAAGGTTCACTGTCACTTCCTCCAGGCTGGGACCCTCTGACCACATTTTGTAGTTCATAAGTGACTACCAGGTCCTACCAGAAGATGACACAGCTGAAAGTAGCCAAGTCTGCAAAGAGCATGGCACACATATTAGTGATATGAAGCATGCAGTATAAAAGACATTTTTTAATGAAGCCCAGAGAGAATCTGATGTACTAGATATGTAAGAAATGCATTATGTATGTATGATCCTTTAGGATAGAAATGTAGACTGGTTTAATAAAAATTATATATTAATACATAGAATGCTTAAATATAGTGGTTACATAAATTTTGAAAGAATGAAGAAAATATTAGCATAGTGCTAAAATTAATTCTAAGGGGAGAAATGGTATAGATATGCATATATACACACATATTTATCTTGGGAGATTGATAAAGGCATATACATATTATATATTATGATTAAATAAATATGTTTTAAATGGACACTATATGTAGAACTTTCTCCACAGTTCTTGATAGATAAGATGTATACAATGATGCAATAAGTATATATTCTGATATTAAATAGTTAAGTAGAGTTGTTAAGGCACCTGGACACTATGGAAAGTTTTTCCCACCAAAAGCTCATCAGGTCAAGTCAAGTGTTGTCCTGGCTAGTCTGGTGCCAAGGGCGCCAGAGGGAACACACCCCAAGGGGGGCAGCACCAACCTCTGGTGAGAAAGTGTGGGAAATAGGTTAATGTGATGGTAATAATATTGAGTTGACATTGAACATTCAGTATGTACCAGGCGAACATCTCATTTCAAATTACCTCCTGAGGAAAATTACTATCCCCATGTTAGAGTAGGTAAAACATCTAGCACACTAGTGACTCTATAAATCTTTTAAATGTTATGAGAATTAGTGGGCTAGTCCTGGTTTTTAAAGAAAATTTCAAGTGTAAACACACTTGCTGACACCTAAACTCTATTCCTCCTCACATGGGAGTGTCTCAGGGGTGAGAGGGGCAGGGGAGGCAGGAATAATGATCAGTCTGACTGCTACCTTCTGGTTAGTAGGGGTGGGCTGGGCCCTGTATATCACAAATGATAACTGCCTTGGGATCCTGCACCCTTACCTGCCTGACTCAAAGTCCAGGTCCCAGTAGGGCCCGGGTGGGTAATGATGGGCTAACCACTGGCTTCATGCTTAGTGGGATCATGGCCCGAGGTGGAGGAGTTGCTGGGCCTGACCAGTGTAGAGAAATATTGCTTCCCAACATGGCCAATAGCCTAGTCCGGGACCCCCCCCCCACTCCCCATCCCGAGTAACTTCCTGGTTCTTCTCCCTGAACTCCTGTTCCCACCAACTGTAGCCTGCATGCAAGGAAACTGCTGTTATTATGGAAATACTATGCTATAAATTTCCCCACCCTGCCTTTGTTTGAGACTCAGACATTGGAAACAACTCCTCCGAGCCTGCCAGCATAAAATAAACAACCTGAACTTGCAAGTATTCCAGGTGCCCCTTGGTCTTTCCAACAGGTGAACGAGTAGAGCCTTCTGCTACATACAGAAGGTAGAGCTTTTCCACAACATTTTGGTTCCCTGACCGGGAAGCCCAACCACGCTGGCCCTTTGCAGCCACTGGTTTGGGCCAGCACAGGCAGCAGATGGCGGGAGGAGCCGCAGAGGGGAAGGTGCACCCTGCCCACTTAGGCAGTCTCTGAGGCAGCTGCCTCTAGTCGACCCCGTTTAGTGATCACCAACGGACTCATAGGAGGCTTGACAAGAGGTTCTGGACCAGGCATCGGATATGGTAAGCCCCCAAGGCCCCACTCAGTTAGGCCCACCCAAGTAGGCAGGAGGAGCCTAGTCACCTCCCAGGGACTCACAGGAGTCCCAGAGTCAGGAATTCGGCTGGGTGGGAATGTTATAACCTCTGAATGAATGTGTGAATGTGTGAGTGAACATGGATTGTGGAGGCTTGTGTCCATTGATCCATTTTACGGCTCCATAGCCTTGGGTACAGGAGGCTGGGTGGGCCCTAACCTGCAGTTCTGTGGTGACATCATAAGGCATAATGGTGATTTGTCCTCATGAGGACAATTGATCCTGGGGTTTATACAGGTACACCTTAGCCAAGACATGCCTAAAGTCCTGCAAGGGACATGGCCAGGCAGGCGACTGAGGTTTTCTTCAGGAAGTGCCCCTTCCCTTTGTCTGTCTTGCGACACCAGTCACAGGAAACATGGGGTCAGGGCATAGCAAACCCATGGTGTTAAACTGTATGTTGAAAAACTTTAGGAAGGGCTTTTCTGGTGACTGTGGAGTTAAGATGACCCCTGGCAAGCTCCGAACCCTCTGTGAGCTCGAATGGCCTGTGTTCCAGGTTGGATGACTGTCGAAATGGACACTAAATGTCTTGATGGTCCGTCGTGTCTAGCAGGTCATTACCAGAACTCTAGGACACCTGGACCAGTTCCCATATATAGATTCTCGGTTGGAAGTCACCCAGATGCTCCCCTCATGGGTGTGGTTCTGCTGCAATAGTCAGGGACAGTCCAAGGTCTTTGTGGCACAAACCCGACTAGGTTGGAAACCTCAAATGAACAAGGGCACTCCTCAAGTTTGTGCAAGCGCTATCAGCAGCTACTGCAGGCTCTCTTTACTACTGTGGAGAAACGAAGGATCTTAAGGGGGGCCTACCAATGGCTAGAGGAAAACACCCCAGCAGGAGTCACTGATTCCCAGAACCTGGGCCCTACTCACTGCCCCTGAAGGATGCCCAACCTGGGACTTCATGTTTGAGGAAGGGTGGGCCCGGATCCAGTGGTACCAACAGGCATTACTGCAAGGAGTTTGGGTTGGAACAAGGAAACTGATGAACATATCTAAGGTCTCCACAGTCACACAGCAACCAGAAGAGGCTCCCGGGGACTACTATGAGAGACTCTGTGAGGCTTACTGGGTCTGTACCCTCTTTGACCCTGAAGCAGCTGAAAACCAACAAATGGTTAACCGTTCTTTGTGGTGCAGGCAGCCCTGGACATATGCAGAAAATTGCAAAACCTCAAAGGCTTTGTGGGAATGAACACCACTCAGCTCTTGGAGGTCGTCAAGAAGGTCTACATGACTTGGGACATAATAGTAGGCAGCGAGACCAATCAGAGAATAAAGGAGTAGGTCAGCTTCCTCACAGCCGCCCTGAAGAACCAGGGGGACCAAAACCCAAGAAAGGAGCCAAAGAAGGAATGGCCCCCTAAGGAGGTAATAGGAAGCCCCACCCTCCCCACCCCCAGTGGCCAATCAATGCATTTACTGCAAGGAGACAGGACACTGGAAGAATGAGTGCCCCAACAGACGGAGGCCCGGGATGGCTAGTAAGTACCGATGGGAACCCATGGGAAGGGAATCTCATTAGCTTGGCCTGACTGGACTCATAATAAGAAAGACTGGGCTCTCTCCTTCTTGACCCCCATGAGCCCACAGTCAAAGTGCAAGTAGGGGCCAATCTATGACTTTTATGTTTGACACCAGGGCTGAACTCTCTGTAGTTACCACCCGGTAGGGCCACTCAGTGAAGGACCACCACTATCCTTGGAGTGACTGGGGACTGTGTCACACAAAAGCAGTTCGGCAGGACCCACCTCTGCAAACTGGGAGCACACATGACATGCCAGAGTGCCCTATCCCTCTTCTGGGATGAGACATTCTCTCCAAACTGGGGGTGCTGAGTTCCGAACCATGTACCCACTAGGGTGGGCAGAAGACAACCCGCCTGGGGTGGTCCACAACCAGGTCCCAATTATCATTGAGCTGCTACCAGGGACATGTCCACTCCCCCAAGAGGCCCAACTCAGCAGCCAGGAACCCCTGATTAAACACTTCCCTGCTGCCAGTAAAGAAACCTGGGGGAGGACACCAGCTGGTCCAGGATCTCCAGGCAATCAACAAGGTAACCATCTCCTTGTATCCCATGGTTCTGATGGACTCGGCCTAAAATGGCTCCTGAACCATTATCTTATTCAGTTCCCGCTCCCTCCCTTCCCTTGTCTTACGGGGACTCGGCTCAGCTCTGATAGATTCACTATAAAATGGCTACTGCTCCGCCATCTTCTCCTTCTCTTCCTTTACCCTACTATGACTCAATTTAGCTCAGGAAACTGAAACTTACCCTAGCCCTTACCTTAGCCCAGTAAATTGAATCCTATCCTTGACCAATCAGTAGTGACCACCCATTCTCCCTTCTGCATTTTGCCCGCCAACCCCTCCTACCTATATAACTTCCCTCCCAACAGGCAGAGCTGCTGTTCTCCCATCGTGAGGCAACCCGGCAGCTTCCCCAATAAAGCTTGTTACTGCTACCGATATTCCAGCTCATTTCTATCATTTTGGTTCTGAAACCCAGGAAGGGAGCACTGGGTCTTGGACGATCCCCTGGCATGGGATCCCTCCCAGCCTTCCCTTCCCGAACCCTGCCGAACCGGGAGCATCAGACTCTCTCCCACCTTGCCAGTTGCCCTGAGTCTTTCAGTTCCAGCCATCTTGACCCTCTCTCCTTCCTACTTCAGTCTTTTCAGGGTGAGTATTATAGGCAAACCGCTACTCTACATCGGGCCTCCTGTCTACTCTCGTTCTACGATTGTCCAGGCACCTGGCCGGGAGGTCCCCTCATTTTGGGTGTCCTCTTTCCCGGTGACAACTGCAGGAGCAAGATCACTCCTACGCTCTCGCTGGAGAGCTCTCGCTGGAAGAATCTAGAAGGCAACGAGGACGCTCTTTGCCTCTCCTTTTCTCACCAGTTGCCTAATTATACTCACCCTCTACGCCCAATGGGCTCTTCGTATTCTAAAATCGACTTGACAACCAGTCGCAATGGCCTGAAAATGGGACCTTTTATTTCAATATTGTCATGCACTTAGACAGTTATTGTCACCGCACTGGCAAGGACCCCGAGATTCCTTGTGTGCAAGCTTTCTTCACCCTCCGCTCCCGTCCCTCCCTCTGCCAATCCCGCTCCACTTTCCAGATTCTTCTGGTGCTCGAATCTAAGCCCCAAACCCAACTGCCTCCTTCTCAGCCATCGACTCCACCCCTTCCCGATCCCCCTTTTGAATGGGCTGATCATGTTGCCCCCATACTGCGAGCTCCACCCCCCCTTATAACCCCAACAACCTCCGGTCCCTGTACCGGACGCTGCACCTGTTCCCCCTCCTGCTGCAGCTATTCCTCTTCCCAATCCTACTCCGCCACCCTCTCCCCGACCTGCTGCCCTGTGTCCACCTCGTACTCATCCAAACACCGCTCTGCTTCTTCCCGCCCCCCCTACCGGACTCCACCCCTTGTGCGAAGTTGCCGGGGCTGAGGGAGTTGTCCGCATCCATGTTCCTTTTTCTCTCTCGGACCTTTCTGAAGTTGAAAAACGCCTAGGATCTTTCTTGTCGGACCCAGACACCTTTATTAGGGAATTGAGGTGCCTTTCCCAGTCTTATGACCTTACCTGGCACGATATTTTTATCATCCTTATTTCTACCACACCCCCCATTGAGAGAAAGCGAACCTGGACTACTGAGCAGCATGTCACAGACGAGGCCCATGCCCCAAACCCTAATCTGCCTCTCGGGGTGGTCGCAGTTCCCAGACAAGAACCTCACTGGGATTACCAACCAGGCTGAACTAATAGGGCCCTGTGTGACCTATGATTCAACACATCCTACAGGCTCTAGATAAATTGGCTCACAAGGCTGTAAATTATGATAAACTCCAAAAAATTATTCAGGGGCCAACTGAAAATCCAGGACAATTTCTGGAACGGCTTTCCAAAGCCCTCCAACAATATACTCGTATGGACCCAACCTCTCCCCCTGGTATGGCTCTCCTCTCCTCCTATTTCCCAATCCACCCCAGATATGCATAAAATCTCAAAAAGCTTGAGGGTGGTCCGGCCACCCCACAACGAGAGCTCCTCAATCTTGCCTTCAAGGTATTTAATAACACAGAGGAACAAGAAAAACGGGACAAACGGAACAGAGATCAGGCTAAATACCAACTTTTGGCAAATGCTTTTCAGCACCATGCCTCAAGCAAACCAGACAAACAAGCCCAACCCCAGGGGGCATGTTTTAAGTGCTCCAGACCAGGACATTGGGCCTGGGCTTGCCCGAACCTTTGGCTGCCACCTGGACCCTGCCCAGACTGTCACCTAAAGGGCCACTGGGGGGTCAACTGTCCCACTCGCCATCCTGGGAATCACCAACCCCCTCCTTTGGTAAGTCCCATCCAAAGGACTTCCCCCTGCCACCTCCCTTCCAGATCTGTTGGGATTGGCAGGTGAGGATTGATGGTGCCTTGGGTCCGCGGCCCTGACACAGATCACTCAATCAGAACCCCAGGTAATGCTTCTGGTCTCAGGTAAGCAGATCTCATTCCTCTGGGATACAGGGGCCACTTATTCCACATTACCTGAGTTTGCTGGTCCTTCCTCCCCATCTCCTACGACTACTATTGGCATCTCAAGTAAGATCACCCATCCTCCTCTTACACCCCCCTTCTTTGTACCTTTAATACTGTCCAATTTGAACACCAATTTCTAGTAATTCCTCAATGCCCAATTCCCTTACTAGGGCTAGACATTTTATCTAAATTCAAAGCCACCATCTTCTTTTCATTCACACCCCAGGATCATACCCTCCTGTTGCTTGCTGACATAGCTCCAGACTCGGCCTCACTCACCCTCAATGTTCCCACTAACTCCTTTCCCCTACCTCCCTCTTCTGTTCACCCTCTAGTTTGGGATATTAACAATCCATCCACAGCCACACACCACACACCTGTCCTGGTTCGTCTTTGCCATCCACATCTGTTTCCTAATGTTCCTCAATACCCTCTTGCCCGGAGGCACCTAGCAGGCCTCAAACTTATAATTACCAGACTCCTCAATGCCCACCTACTTTGGCCTACAAATTCAACTTTCAATACTCCTATCTTTCTGGTCATCAAATCTAATAGTTCATACCATTTAGTACAGGACCTTAGAGCTATTAATGCAGCAATTTTGCCTATTCATCTGGTAGTCCCAAATCCCTACATGCTGTTACCTAATATTCCGGTTTCTGCCTCTTTCTTCTTGGTTCTAGACTTAAAAGATGGCTTTTCCACAATTCCCCTAGACCCTGAATGCCAGGACCTCTTTGCCTTTACTTGGACCAATCCAGATACCAGCCATTCACAGCAACTCACCTGGACAGTCCTCCCCCAGGGGTTTTGAGACAGCCCCCACTTCTTCAGACAGGCATTAGCATAAGATCTCAAAGATATTTCTCTACAACCCAGCTTACTACTACAATATGTTGTTGATTTATTACTCTGCAGCTCTTCTAAAGCATCCTCTATCCAACATACTTCTGATGTCCTTAACTTCCTGGGTCAGCGAGGTTATTGGGTAGCTCCAGCTAAGGCCCAAATAGCCCTCTCCTCTGTAACTTATCTAGGCACTAAAGTCTCTCAGGGAAAGAAGATCAGTGAAGACCGCAAGGGTCTATTGCCTCACTTCCTGTTCCCTCTTGTAAAACTGAGCTCCTCTCATTTCTTGGCATTACCGGATACCTATGTTCCTGGGTACCTAATTTCAGCATGCTTGCTAAACCTCTTTATGAGGCCACTAAAGGCGACTTAGATGAGCCACTCAATCCTGTTACACCCATTCACCCTTATTTTCTTGCCCTCAAGGAGGCCCTGCTTTCTGCCCCTGTGCTTGCACTTCTGGACTTCCAACTCCCTTTCACTCTATACATCACTGTCACTGAAAAATTGGGCCTAGCGAGCGGGGTCCTTGGGCAATTTCGCTCATCACAGTGGTCTCTGGTTTCACACCAGTGGTTTATCTATCTAAACAACTGGATCCTACTGTTCGTGATTGGGCCCCTTGCCTTTGGGCCCTAGTGGCTGCCGCACTCCTTGCAGCTGAAAGCCTAAAGCTTACTTTGGGCCATCGGGTAATCATCCAGGCCCCTCACTGGCTCCAAGATTTAATCTCTCATAAGGCAACTCTCCTACTTTCCCGTTCCTGCTTACAATCTTTTCACCTCATCTTTATTGAACAAAACAATTTCTCTTTTCAGCCCTGCAGACCCCTTCATCCAGCCACCCTTATGCCCATATCTAACTCTGCCCTCCAGTGACTGTACTGAAATGATGAATCTCTTTATTTCCCCATTCCCTCACATTTCTTCCTCTCCACTGGCTAGCCCTCAACATACCTGGTATATAGATGGCAGCTCTACTAAAGTTAGCTCTTGGGTCTATCAGGCAAGATATGCTATAGTTTCAGACACACAAGTATAGAAGCTAACCAATTGCCCCCTAATACTACTTAACAACAGGCCAAACTCATCACCCTCACAAGGGCCCTAATCCTTGCCCAGAACAAATTGGTTAATATTTATACTAATTCCAAATATGCATACCATCTAATCCATTCTAGGTCAATAATATGGCAGGAAAGAGGTTTTATTACTACTAAGGGAGATCCCCTCCATAACCATATGTATATTGAAGCTCTTCTGAAGGCCGCTATGTTATCCTCCAGGGTGGTCATCATTCACTGTCGGGGACACCAGACCCCTACCACAACTATAGGTAAGGGGAACAATTTTGCTGATTACACAGCTAAGGAGGTTGCTGGGGCCCCATTTGTCAGGGTTGCTATTCCCAAATTTATTCCTGAATATACCTCCTCAGAGCAGCAAAAATGGTCCTCCCACCCTCAACAGCAATGATGGTATTTATACAAGGGAATATATATTCTCCCTGATGCTCAAGTACATAGGGTTATCTCGCAGGTCCATGAAAACTTCTATGTCGGGTTTTGCCCCCTCTTTTTATATATCTTTCCCACTTTCTTTCACCCACAATTGGCCGAAATCCTTCACCAAGTGACGGCCGCATGAAGGACCTGTTTACCCTGTTCACCTCAGGGAAGTATCCGTCCTCAGTCTTTTCCAGCACACCAGGTGAGGGGCCATCTTCCTAGTCAGAATTGGCAACGTGACTTTACACATATGCCTCCTGTTAAATAATTCAAATATCTCCTAACTCTGATAAACACCTTCTCTGGATGGATCGAGGCTTTTCCCACCACCCGTGAGAAGGAGAACTAGAATGCTGTTACAGTTTGCCACTTTCTTGTCAATGACATAATCCCTCGTTTAGGCTTGCCATTTTCTTTACATCAAATTTCTCTCCCAAATTTCTCAGCAGGTTTCCAAAGCTATGGGGATAAAGTGGCACTTCCACATTCCATACTGGCCTCAATCTTCTGGGAAGGTGGAGAAGACAAATCACCTTGTTAAAACACACTTAACAAAACTCTCTGTTGAGATCCATCATCCAGGGCCAAAGTTCCTTCCATTAGCCCTTACCCGCTTAAGGGCCCTTCCCCGTAAACCTACTCAGCTCAGTCCTTTTAAACTTATGTATGGTAGGCCACTTGCCCTCCATACCCCTCTAGATTCTCCCTCTCCAATAGGAGACTATTTTCCTTGTCTTTCTCTTATGAGAAGTCAATTATGGGAGGCTGCTGAATGCCTCCTTCCTAAACATTTCCCACCTCCCAGACAGATACAAAAGTATACCCTGGATACTGGTGTACCTAAAAACAAACTCACCCTTTCCTTTACAACCTTTATGGATGGGTCCCCACCTCGTCATACTCAGTTCACCTACAGCAGTCAGGCTACAAGATAAACCTTATTGGTACCATCTCTCCCTTATTAAACTGTTTCCATCCATGGAGCCCAACCAATCCAAGAGCCCTCTACCTGATACACCTTCAAAGCCTCAATTTAAATCCTCCCTTATAGGTCCTACCTCTCTGAGGATCTCCAGAATATGTTCTCTGCCAGCCATTCCAGAGGCCACCGAAGATCTCTCCAATGGCTCTGGCTGACAGCCCGATATACCTACTTCTATCAGAGTATCATTAATGACCTTTTTTGGTTTTATCCACAGTCTCTTGACATAGAGGATATTTTGCAATGTTAATGGATTAAACATGACAGGGGACTTTTCAAGACTTTCACCCCACTGAGGTCCAACTATACTCATTCATTCTTCTTTTCTCATTATACAGTCTGCCTGCTCCCATTTAATAGACCCGGACCTCTGCACTCTGTGGTTCGCGATTACAGTAGGCCTCCTAGCATCTCTCCTTGGGCTCAGACTGTTTGCCTTTGCCCCAGCTGATTGCTCCTTTGTACCAAAATGTCTTCTCATATTGATATACTGGGCTTTCTTAATACTACTCTTTTTTCTATGATGCTTTTCTCCGTTCTAAGTTGCCTTCCCCCTGGCATCATGACAGGAAATTTTACTTATTGGGCCTATTTGCCCAACCCTCCACTATTGACGCCTATAACTTGGAATGAAGATCCTCCCTTTATTTATATCAATGACAGTTCTTGGTTTCCTGGACCTGAGGATCAAAGAGGTCCAGAATTTCCTGAGGAGGAAGGCCGATCTTTTATTTTTGCTGGTCATACTCCTTTGGGCTATATTTATCCACCTATTTGTATTGGACATCATCTTCCATGTCTAATACCTACTGATCAGGTTTGGGTGCTTCTGAAAGACAATGGAAATAATACTTATAATGATTTATTTATAATTGCTGGAAAAGGTTTTCAAACACAACTGATAAACACTTATGATTTTCCTCCTTTTCTTAATTCATGTCCTTGCAATCATAATCTAACTGATGCACATTCCCGCATTCATTGGGAGGAATATCGGGGGACTCTGGGCCAAATATTATTTAATAATTCTCATGGCACTATAATTGATTGGGGTCCATATGGTGCTGCCCTTCATGTCTGCTCTCACATAAAATGCTCTGATCCTCAATCCATAGGACAACTATAACATGGACAAGAATTTCCTCAGAAAATTGCTTCACGTTTTAATATTTCTATCTTTTGGATTGATAAAGTCATAGCACCTCCTCAATTGAAAATGATTAGATCCATTCGAGGCCCATTACAAAAAACTATTTGGAAAGTATCCTTGGGTCTAGGACCAAATAGTTTTTTGTAATGGGCTGCGAATGGGTCTAATCATTTTCAGTTGAGGAGGTGCTAAGATTTTATCAAGTTCGGGAAACCTAAACCTATCCTTGACCAATCAGACATATCAATTATACTCTCCTCCACATTTGCCCACCATAACCCCTTACCTATATATCTTTCCCTCCCCATGGTCGGGGCTGCTGCTTTTCTTCCCTTTGTGAGGCAGCCTGGCAGTGCCCCTAATGAAGCTTGTTACTATTGCCTGGTGTTTTGGCTCATCTCTCTAACATTTTGGTGCCAAAACCCAGGAGGGAGCACTAGGACTTGGACAATCCCCCAGCATGGGGTTGATTGGCCCTCCCAGCCTTCCCTTACCGGACCCTGCTGAACCAGGCACACCAGAGTCTCTCCCACCTTGCCAGTTGCTGATAGTCTTTTGGTCTTGGCCCTCTAGACCCCCTTCCCTTTCTATTCCATTGTTTCCAGGGTATTTTTGGCAAACCGCTACTCTACTTTGGGTCTCCCATTTACTTTTGTTCTACAATTGTCCAGGCGCCTGGCCAAGAGGTCCCGTTTCTTTGGGGGACTTCTTTCCCGGTGATCACTCGGAAAGAGACCACCCCTACGCTCTCACTGGAGAAATCCAGATGGCAACAAGGACACTCCTTGCCTCTCTTTTCCTCACTGGTTGCCTAATTATATGCATCCTCTATGGCCTAATGGGCTCCTTGTATTCTAAAGCCCCCCTCAAAATACACCACTGGGCTGTCTCATCACCAATCTCAAGCCTCTTGGACTGCCAGGTGAAATTAAGCCTAAACAACTAATTTTTTTGCAACACAGCCTGGCCACAATATCAGCTCGACAATCAGTCACAGTGGACTGAAAATGGGACCTTTGATTTCAATATTCTCATGGACATAGACAATTTTTGTCAATGCACTGGCAAGGACTCCGAGATTCCTTATGTGCAAGCTTTTTTCACCCTCTTCTCTTGTCCTTCTTTCTGCCAAACTTCTTCTACTTTTCAGATTCTTCTAGCTTTTAAATCTAAGCCTCAAACTTGATCCCCTCTTTCTTGGGCATCAAACCTTCCCTCTCCTGAAGCCCCCTTTTGAGCTGACATATCATGTAGCCCCCGTACTGCAGCCTCCGTCACCCCCTTACAACCTTACACAACCACCAGTCCCTGCACCTGATGCCCTGGCTATTCCCTCTCCTGATCCTAACCCGTCATCATCTCCGCAACACACCCCCCATCTCCACCCCACACCTGCTCAAGGCAACAAAATGGATGGACCTGGAGATCATCATGCTTAGCAAAATAAGCCAGACAGAAAAAACAAAAACTGTATGACTTCACTCATATGCGAATATAAAACTGAAAGCAACAAAGAAAAAAGAAATGAACAAACAAATAACCCATGGACACAATCAATAGTTTGTTTATTTGGGGATGAGTGGGTTAGGGAGGGGAGAAAGGGGAGGGGGTGGGAGAGGAGGGAGGGTAAGCTAAATACATGGTGATGGAAAAAGAAGTCACATTAGGTAGTGAACTTATACAACAAGTTGACAATGCACTGTAGAATTGTATGCCTGAAACCTACGTAATCCTTGCTAACAGATGTCTCCCCAATGAGTCTAACAATAAAAATGAATTAAAAAATAACAAAGAAATAAATAAAGACACCGCTCTACTTCCTCCCATCCCCCTCCCTCTAGAACTTTCCCCTTTCGTGAGGTTCCAGGGCTGAGGGAATTGTTCAAGATCATGTTCCTTTCTCTCTTGCAGACCTTCTCCAAATTGAAAAATGCTTAGGTTCTTTCTCCTCCAACCAGGACACCTTTATTAAAGAATTTAGATGCAATTCCCAGTCTTACGACCTTACTTACCATAATTACTTCATTATCCTTATCTCTACCCTACCCCCTACTGAGAGCAGCGTGGGTCTGGACTACTGCACAAGTCACTGATGAAACCCACTCCCAAAACCCTAATGTTCCCCTTGGGGCAATGGCAGTGAGAGAGGAGGCCCTGCCTTGGGGAGTTATTCACCCCATATGTAGCGTGTCTGCCCTATCTAACATGCCTGTCTTGGTGCAAGGCTGCTTCCCCACAATAAAGCAATAAATCCCTCCTGCCCTGGTGCAAGGATGCTCCCTGCAATAAAACAATAAATCCTAAATTCTTTTTTCTGTAAGCAGGGATAAAGGGAGTCAACAGAGTAGGGACTGACCAGCAAAGGGCATTCATGAAGTTTCAAGAACTGCCCCACCTGGAAATCCTGAAGACGTTCTTAGCCCTTCCCATACCCAGAGTGGGACCTACACCCCACAATCCCATCTTCTCTTTTGCCTCTTGGGGAAATGGCTAGAACAGAGGGCACTCTTAGGGTACAGGTGCCTTTCTCAATATCAGATATCCAGAATTTAAGAAAATCAGGTAAAATGAAGAAAAATTTTATTGAAAGGGAAAATACACTCCAAAGAAACAGGAGCAAACTCGAGCAAGCACATACATAGCTCAAGAGCCCCGATTAACGAGGCTGTGGTAACTATTCTCTTTGGCTTGTGGGAAAGCCCTGCCTCATCTAGGCAGAGAACTTCTTTGCTTAGCACCTGTGATATAGGGGAATGATGTGATCTTTTCTCACTGCATAGCAGTATCAAACAAATCGGTCATGCTATACATATAAGGTAATAAAGCATATTAGGATATGTTGGGGGATAAGGATGATCTGGATAGAGATTTAATTTCTCCTTGAAGCTGGCCAAGTTCAGCTAAGCTTGTGTCCCAAGGTCAGGACTGATATTTCATGAAGCAGCAAGAGTAGCCCCATTAACTCCTTGACTTTGCAGCTTGCTAAATTAAGCTAAACTTGGTTCTTGTTAACCACCACCCCCCAAAGCTGGTTTTTGTTAACTCTTTCCTTGTCTCCAACTGCCTGACTCATAACGGTATGAGAAACTGGAGCTCAGGAAATGGTCTGGAAGGAAAAGAAAAAGAAAAAGGATGGTGACACGAAGGCAGGCTGGAAGAGTTATAAAAATGGCTAAAGGATTATTTTAAGGGTGTCTACTATTTGGTTTCAAATTGTTTGTTCCCAAACCTTTGGTAAAGTTGGCTTCAGATCAAACATATGAGTAGTTCTGATAAAATCCTTAAAAAAAAAAAAAAGGAGAAAAAGAAGGCACTTTAAAAATTGAGCCTCTCTCAGGCCAGCATTTTAACTTCCTTGGAGCTGTGGGAAATGAACAGAAGACCTTGGGTCCCCTTTGGAATTGCTAATAGTTCTTTTCTGTTTGTAAGATTGCCAGTAGAGGAGCTAATTGTTTGCCTTTTTAGTTATTTTTGTGGGTGGGTGGGAATTAAGGTTCTGAGGGTTATAAATGGTAATTAATATACGAAAAAATGTATGTTTTAAAAAGGCATAAGGTATGGAAATACATTTTTGAAGGAACTGAAGGAGAATAGTTTGTCCTAAAGATGGTTATTTCTGGATGAGTACAAAGAAATGGACAGACTAAGGGAAACTAGAGGAAGTTGTAGAGGGTTTGTGAAAAAAGGCCTTGAAGTTTTGAGATGTAGTTAAACTGAACAAGCTTAAGATCACTCTGACCCACTGTTACATCCCTGATGAGAAGGCTCAGATCCTAAGGAAGGCCAAAGGAATTTATTTCAATGTCTTTAGCAACCAAAACAGAAAAAATGAGGAAAAAGGAAACAGTGAGATGGGAAACAAGACCAGAGACAGGCCAGACTTTTGGCCACAGTTACAGAGACCAAGGCTAAAGCCACCTCAGGGCCACCCTGGGAACCCCAGATAAAAGAACCTGCTTTGGGTGCAGAAGCCCAGACCTCTGAAACAAGGAGCTCCCTAGTCCTCCAAAGCAGCTCTGCCCCCTATGAAAGCCTACAGGGCACAAGAGGATGGATTGCTCCCTGTTGTGAAGGGAGCAGGGACCAACTGCTTCTCCACAAATGACTGTGATCAGCTGACAGGGCCTAAAATAACCAGTGGCTCCCAATAAAGAGGAGACCACCATTATGACAGGGGAGAAACTATGGATAACCTTTGATGTGGCTGGCAAGCCTGTTAGTTTCCTGATTAATATTAGGAGCTATTTACTGTGTCTTGGCCACTCACTCAGACCTAATTCCTCTAAAACCTTCTTAAGTGTACAAATAAATTTAGGTTCCTACTCGGTCTGTTTCTTGCCAATGGCCTATACCCAAGAAATAAATAAATAAATAACAGAAGCCAATCACTATTGTTCTAATGTTTCAGCTGATAAGAATTTGAATTACAGCTTCTCCACTTCAATCAGTTGGGCAAATGCAACCTTCCAGGCCATTAGTGCCATCGGAGAGGAACTAAGACAGGTCAGGGAGGCCATCCTTGGGGGCAGAACTGCTATAGCTTGCCTGCTGTTGAGGCACAATCATAGATATAAAAAATTTAAAGGGCTATGTTGTTTTAACTTAGATAACTCACAGTTAATTGAAGGAAAGTCAAACAAAGTTGTAACAGAATGACCAATATCAAAGGGAAAGACTTTTCAGTTTTGATCTTTCTTCCCTTACTTCTTGGCTTCCCAAACTTGCTGGCTTGAAAGAAGTGTTTCTCATCTTGCTTTCATTTATCGTCACAGGAATCATGTCTTGCTGATGCATTCAATGCGCTCCAATTTGCAGATCTCTCGCTAGCTGGATGCTAAGGGCTAAAGTCAACCGAAGACTAAAATTTTCCTCCAATGACCTGCTGACCAATTTCACCTTAAGGACCATCAGGCTACAACTGACAGCCCGGCAAGGTTTCCAGCCCATCTCGCCCAAAGAAGGATATCTGATGGGGTTGGCAGGTGTTTTACCAACTTTTTACAGTCTCGGATGCAGGCCTTCATTAATCAAAAGGTCACCGAACTCTATATGAATGCTGTCGCAGCATCCCACCAGCCTTTACTCCCCAATCAATGACCCATTACAGCAGGAAGTAGCTAGAAGAGCTGAGACCTTTGCCCCTTTCTCATATAACAAAAGGCTGGAAATGATGGGCTCAGTCTAAAATGGCTCTTGAACCGTTATCTTATTCAGTTCAGCACTCCCTCCCTTCCCTTGTCTTACAGGGGGGGCTCAGCTCAGCTCGAGAAACCAAAACCTATCCTTGACCAATCAGACAATTATACTCTCCTCCGCATTTGCCCACCATAACCCCTTACCTATATATCTTCCCCTCCCCACAAATGGGGCTGCTGCTTTTCCTCCCTTTGTGGGTCAGCTGGCAATGCCCCTAATGAAGTTTGTTACTATTGCCTGGCATTTTGGCTCATATCTCTAACAGATTCCAAAACCATACACTCTCCTCAGCCAAGTCCCTCAATCTGCCAGTTGGTTTAGTGGCTTAGACCTCAAAGACACTTTTTTCTACCTCAAGCTCATGCCACAGAGCCAGCTTCTTTTTGCCTTTGAATAGACTAATTTGACCACGGGACACCAAAGTGACAATGGACCAGCTTTTATAGCAGAAATCATCCAAATCCTGACAGAGGTGCTCAGCATCACTTGGAAGCTCCACACTGTTTACAGGCCCCAGAGTTCAGGGACAGTAAAGCACATGAACCACACCCTAAAAGAGACTTTAGCCAAGTTCAGTCAAGAAACAAGCCTGCCTTGGGTGGACTTTCTGCCTTTAGCACTCCTGCATTCCCGGTGCACTCTAGGAAAGTTAAGGTTCTCCCCTTTCGAGCTGATATATGGGAACCACCACAACCCCTCACTTGGGGAGTGCACCAGGAAACTTCCATCAGCTAGGTGACAAGAGTGGAGGAACTCCAGATCCTAGGAACGGTCCTCTTCAAGTTACAAATGTTATACTATGGAGAGGGACCCCTTCGCACTGAGTGACCTGTCCATCCTTTTCAGGAAGGCGACAGTCTGGGTCAAGGACTGGAAAAAGGAACCTCTTACACTGCACTGGGGAGGGCCTCACACAGTAATCTTAACAACCCTCACTGCTCTTAAGGTTTCAGGAATCATCCCATGAGTCCATCACTTGAGATTGAAAAAGCCCCACCTAATGGAAAACTTGGAGACTTGGAGAGCTCAGACTTTGAAAACAACTCCTCTGAGCCCACTGGCATAAATTAAACAACCTGAACTTACAAGTACTCCCAGTGCCACTTGGTCTTTCTGATAGGTGAACAGGTAGAGCCTTCTGGACATTCGGAAGGTAGAACCTTTCCACAATACCAGGAGAGAGACACAAAAGAGATATCTGGAGCCACAGAAATTTCTGAGAAAACACCAAACACAAGGAAGCATTGAGAGACACCTGTATATAGCAAAGACATAGAAATCAATATGCAAACAATTCAGAAACCCAAAGGGAAGAGATAGAGACAGACCCAGAAAGAGACACCAAGGGAGCAGAGACAGTGAGACACACTGAAGGCTGGAGGGCCTGTGGATGGGCCCTCTAACAGTAAGAGCCCTGACCCCTGCTGCTCTCAGGGCCTCCCAGGCAGTCCTCCAGTTCCATCTGAGCAGCCACTTTCAGAAGGTTCTGGGCACTCTAATTTGGAATCCTTTCTGGGATTTCCTGGCACAAATCAGATTATCTCAGGGTTTTTGTACACAGAACTATGAACAGTGACATAAGTAATTCCATTTAAAAAACCTGGGTGACTCCATAGTTAGAACATGTGCAGTGAGGAAGTATCTGGACCCAGTGATAAGCAAGGATATTCAGAGGTTGGGACCCTGCCAAGAAGACCCCACACCTACCATTTGGAATAGATAAGGCCTGTGAGAAGAGAGGTAAAAAAGCAGGACTTTTGACAACAGTGGATGGCTCTGATCTCACTGAGACCTCCAGCTGCTGGGGAATCAACCAAGGCATCTGCTGCCGGAGGCTTTGCCCAATCTGAAACTTACCAGCTGCGGTCCCCGGACCAGCCTGAGCCTAACGTTTTTTACTGGACTGGTTCATTACTTGTTGCCTCTGCACCTTATATGCCTGTGTGTGTGTTGTGGTGTGTGTGTGTGTGTCTGTATTTAAAGTGTGAGCAAAGCATTCAAAAATACATTAATGTGGTCTGTCTTGCTTCTGCCACAAACTGTGTGTCCCTTAAGAACCAAGGGAATACCTGGCCTCAAGGGCCCTCAGCTGGCCAGGTGAAGACTTGGTTTCCTTTTGGGAGTGCTCCTCCACTGGGTTTTTAATCCTGTTGACTTGCAGGAAAAGACTGCATCATGGCCACTTTTAAAGTGCTCATGACAATTTTCTCCAGGTTAAGTGAAGCTGTTGCCTCTGCTGTGGGAGACCTAGCTTTACAGCTCCCCAAACCTGGCTGTCACTGTCCCTTTACTCCTTGTATTTCTCCTGGTGAGGATGTTTCCCTGTCCTCCTTCATATACATAATGTATATTTTCATACCCATAAAACTTCCGTAGCACTTGCCTAGGAGAAAACAAGACTGGCTGTGGGTTTCCTCTCATATGGCTCTGTCCCAGGAGGCTGATAAATTGGAGTGCCCAGAGATCTTTCCTGGGCTTTGCTGATGGAAGGACAGGACCTGTTCTAACCCAGCGTGGCCTCATTAGCCCCAGCAGTCAGCTCAGCTCACCACCTACCAGCCTCCTCCTGGCGCTTAGCAGGCTCCTGGAGGATGCAGTTGGGTTACCAGTGGATGGGCTAAGGAAGGAAATCTCTGGTACCCAATCCACCATTGGCCTGCATTCTCCTCCTACCATCCCCACCCCACCTCAGCCCCCAGGACATTCAGGTTTCTTCAACAAAACATTGCACTGTCTATGGCCCTGATTATAGACCTGATGGCCTGGATTCTAATTCTGGTCTCACCACTTACAGCTGCTCTCCATGCCTCTGCTCTTCTGAATAGAATACAAATTATGGGTAGTGTTGTGAGGACTCAGTGACTTAATGTGGCAAAGTGAGGTACTAAACACAGGTTTTGGACTTTGGAGTCAGGGACTTTGGAGTCAGACTAGCCTTGGGGAATTCACTTAATCTCTCCAAATTTCAGTTACCGATCTGTCAAATAGGCACAATGACTCTAAACTCAAAAGTTGTATCTAATTAAATGTGTGAGAGATGCGGAAGGACTTGAGAAGACTTGGCCACTGTGGCTTTCAAGGTCCTGTCCCCTCAGCTGTGCCACCTCACTACTTAGCACTTCTTCCTCTTCACCTTTTTGCAAAGTCCAGTCTGCCCAGTCTCAGAACTAGCCCTCTGCTTCCATCTCAGAAACTTCCTGCACCATTTCCAGCCCTTGCTCCTTCAGAGCCCCTCCCATCTGGAATGTGAACAGAGTCCTTAGTTACACTCAGTACTGTGGTTGATTTTCCTGCACAATAGAAGCACAATGAAGTGAGTAGGTGGCACCCAGTCCAGTTTAACAACGCCATGGTTCCTGGACAGGCGAACCTCCTGTGCACACCCCACCTCACTCTTTCCTGCCTTTCCAAGGTAACCCAGTCTGAACTGTGCACTTACTTTTTGTTTGTGGCCAAAAAGGGGGTGTTAGAATAAATCATAAATTCCTAACTGGGAGGGTCCTGGTGGTAGTCATGCCCCAGCCCCACAACTTTGGTGAAATAGGTGTAAGCCAGCCCTACCCATTGTTCTTGCATCTAGGTTAGCACACCTTTTAAATGTTAGTGTTGCAGAAGGCTCTACCCGTTCACCTGTCGCAAAGACCAAGCGGCTCTGGGAGTGCTTGCAAGTTCAGGTTGCTTATTTTACACCAGCGGGCCCAGAGGAATTGTTTCCAAAGTCTGAGCCCCAAACAAAGGCAGGGTGGGGAAATTTATAGCATAGCATTTCCATAATAATCATCAGTTTCCCACAAGGGCTAGGAGTTCAGGGAGAAGAATCAGGAAGTGACTTGGTGGGGGGAGGATCCCAGACTAGGCTATCGACCATGTTGGGAGGCAATATTTCTCCATACTAGGAGAAACACCCCTTGAAGTCGGGCATTAACCCTCAAGAGAGCACAATTTTATTATCTATCTGTAATCCAATCCTCACTTTGCTTTCTCCAATCATCTTTTTGTCCCCTCCTTAATTTTCAATTCATAAAAGAAGCCGCAAAACTATTATTCTAAGGAGCATTTGAGATCTTGCTCCCCAGCATGTGTCATCAGTTTGGCTCAATTAAACTCTTATAAAACTTCTCTACGGAGGTTCCCTGGTGGTGTAGTGGCTAGGCTTCAGCGCTCCCAATGCGGTGGCCTGGGTTGGATTACCAGCCAGGGAACCACACCTCCTAAAAAACAAACAAAAAAACAAAAACACAGTTCTCTACATGTTTGGATGTTCTTACATGGACACATTTATAGTTTTACTACATATACAGACTTGACCTATACATAAATGGTATTCTTCCACAGCTTTTCTTCACTGAATATGCTGATATTTAACTTAATCCTTGTATTTATACAAGACTACTTCACTAGCTTCATCTAGGAATAAAGTTCTAACCCACAAAAATGCCATAATTATCTTTCTCCTGTCAACTGAAGGGGAACAGAGTTTATCACCCTGAAATATGCATCTTAGGGATATTCATTATTTCAGCCTGGTTAATTTTAAGAAATAGCGGACACAGGTAAAAGAAAACCAAGTAGAAGTTACCCTTTATAAGAGGACATTTACATTTGAAGGGAAATCTCCATTTGTAAGTTGTGAAGGCACTGAACTTAAATCTGTAGAACAATCTTACCCTTGTTTACTGTGGTTTTCCTGATAACTGTCCATAACTGACTCTCCACTGCTAACATCTTTTGTCTTTAGCTGAAGATGGTATTTATGGTGATGGCTTCTGCCATTTTGGAGAGTTACTCAGTGTTCTTGCAGGCCTAGGCAGACTTTTTCAGGGCAAGGGCTACTTCTCCAAGTGTTGCGGTCTACTAGCTATTTATTATTCAGGCGGTCACCCCAAAATTGCTTGGTGGTTCACCGGTGGACCACAATTTACATCTTGCCCAGCCCTGGTGTCCTTGGGTCTCTCCCATATGAACAGGAGGTGTACATGTTATTAACCTTTATTTTGTTGTTCCCTTGCTAATCTGTCAATTTATTAGACCAGCAGAAAAAAACTTATAGAGGAATAATTTTTTCCAATACATTGTTTCTTAAGTTTTTTTTTTTCCTATTAAATACAGTCCTGGTGGGAACATTTCTGTACTACTGAAGCCCCTCTCCAAAGGTCTTCCTGTCCCTCACTCCCATTCTGTTACCGGAGGGCAACCAAGGTCTGGGGCTCATGCTGCCCGTGCCATTCAGCCAATAGACCAACACAGGTTTTGGGTTATGGAAAAAGCATTTATTATCAGGGCACCCATGACCTGAGAAGGGAGCAGGGTTCTCACCTTCAAAGACTGCCTCCTCAAGTCACCAGTGCCCTGATAATAAACACTTACTCTATAACCCAATACCTATGTTGGTTTATTGGTTGACAGGTGCAGGCAGTGTGAGCCCAGATCTCAGTTGCCCTCTGGTAACAATTCCAGGCCACATATACACATTTGCCCAAATAGCCAGTCTTCCCCCAAGTCCTGGCCCCCATCCCTAGTCTAACCCTCCTAAGCTGTGGGCACTCCTCACACTTTGGGGCCTCCTCTGCATCTACTTCCTCACACCAGGCCCCTTTGCACAATGAGTTCCTCACAATGACCAGATCCCACACACACAATATCTATCCGGGCCCCACACATACTTCCTCCCCATGTTCTGGGCCCCCTTCACATCCATCCCTACTTCCCATACGTACTCCTGGGCACCTTCCAAGGCCTCTAGAGGTTTGGTGGCAGCAATGTGGCTAATAAACATCTTCAATTCAAAGAATATTTAAGACCGGCACTGCAAATGTTAGGTAGGAAGTTAGTCATGAGCCACAGTGGGGGCAGAAGGTCACAGACCCTCTCTGCTTCCCAGGGAGCACCAAGGTCCAGCCTCCAGAAGACAATTATGTTAAAATCTCCCCAGAAATGAATTAATTATGTCAAAACCTCCCAGGGAAAAAGGGAAATAAGACTCCAACCAGAATTAACTAATTTTTGGAGCACATGCAGAAAGAAAACAGTCATATGACCTACAAATGTCAAATAGCCTAACATTATACTCACGGGGCTGGCTCAGGACCAAGAATAAACCCAAACTCCAAATCCTTTGGGGCCTTTTGCCTCTCTTGGCTTGGCCACTTTCTCTCTTGAAACGTACTTCATTGAAACTTTCCTCTACATTTCTTCGTCTCGCTGACCTGTCATTCTTTACTGCTTTAGCAGGAAAAACAGGGGTCCTCAAATTGGCCCCTCCCATGGGGTAACACAAAGTAAAATGTAAAACACCCCAATATCCTGCTGCTTATAGAAAACACTCAACAGTGGTTTTCCCAAATTTGACGACACCCAGAACTTTTATAAGACATTAGCAATAATAAATTAATAATATGAAACTGATGTTTACTAAGCTATCAATAAAAATATTTTAAAGAGTGGTTCAATCACTCTAGAAGACTTATCTTCCATTCTTTCTCATAGAAACCTTAATTTTACATATTCTAATTTATATACTTTAAATCACTATCATATAAAGCAGTGCCTATGAGTTAATGTTACCAGTGTTGAGGTAAGAACATCCAAACCTGTAAAAAGTTTTCATAACCCTTGGAGTCAAAACTGACTAATACAGTAGGAAGCAAGATCTCAAATGCTCAGAGAATAACGGTTTTGTGGGTTCTTTTATGCATTTCAAATTAAGGAGGGAATTAATAAGTTTACACGAAGGTGGGAGAAAGCAAGGTGGATATCAGATCACAGGATAATTAAGATTCTGTGCTCTCAAGGGTGGTCACCCTTTAGGAGTCTGAAAACAGGCATTTCAAAAGTATGTTAACCTAGATGCACAAGAGCTTGCTTAATAACCTTTCACTAAAGAAGTTATGTGCCTCGGGCATGACTACCTACGATGACCTGTTCAGTCAGCAATCTACGATTCATTACAGCATCCCTTTTTTGTCCATACCAGTAAAATTAATATTTTGACAGGCAATTAATTTTAAAGGTTTTTAAAATTATGTTCATCAGCTTTTTAATTTGCAATTGTTTTGCCTTGTCATTCTAAATAAATTTTGACACAAACCTATTACATTTGGAATTTTGTGTTCTTTTCTTAGAGAGAACTTCCTGTATTGGGCCAGCTTCAGCTCGTACTTCTGGGATGCCCCAACCTGTCTTCTGAGGTAGGTACTCCTGTGCTGTGAAGAACACACCTGGGGCATTGCTGCTGGGCACCAAGTTTACAGACCTCTGTGTTCTGAAGCCATGTTGATTGTTTTCCAAGGCAGGGAACTCAATTTAGAAATGGAACTATGACCCACATACCCCACTCTATCCACACCCATGAGTTAGGATGTCTTAGTCACCATGGATGAAAAGGTGGAAGATTGCAAACACTATCCATCTCTAACAGAAAAACTGGTTCACCAAGTGTTGTGTGGTGGAGGGGATGGCTTCCGACCCTATTGTGGAAAATCCCAGTGTTGATCATTGTAAGTTAATATATTAATATTTTACTAGTGTATTAAGAACTTGAAGGCAAGTAATATCTCTCAAGATTTTATACATCAAACTATAATATGTTTTAATTTTACATTTTAAAACTGTTATTTAATTTTTTAAATATTTTCCCATTGTTTACTAAACTTCAATAGTTCATGTTGCTTGAAGGTACTTGTTAATGTCCTTTGTAGTCTGATTGAAGTACAACCCAACCTAACCTTTCTGATGTTGGTAAAACTGCATAACAAATGACTGCAGGGTTTTTTAAATTAGCTACTGCAGCAGAGACAACAAAGACTTTGACAGGATTGGATTGCATTTGAATCCAGATCTCAGGTGTCCACAAGTTCAAATCATTCTTCTAATAGACAAGCCTCTAGAAACTACTGACATTCTTAGTCACATTCAGTGCTAATGAAAACAGAGGACTAAGTAAGACCAGCTTAAATGTAGACCCTTCAAACCACAGTGCCTTTGGTTTCTTGAGCCACTGCTTTTAGTCTTTCAACTTCAATAGTAAGTGCTAGGAAAAACATTCTTTTATTACTGCCAAATATGTAAGTAATTCTCCTTATCAGACATTTAATCTTGTTATAACTAACTTATATAAAGCTGGAGCTAAGTTCCATGGATATTTCTTGGGGATGAAAAGCACTGGTGCTAGATAAGAAACTCTTTTCATAGTTATGCTCTAATCTAAAATCTGAGTATGTATTATATTTGACTTCACCAGCTCAGTTTAACCAGAAAAAAGTTGCAAAGAGAAATTTATGACTATGGCATACAAATGTCTTAAACTTGTTTTATCACTGCCCAACTCTGACCACCCACTCCAAGAAAGCTGTCTCTCTACCCCATCACTCTCTACATCTCAGCTGTTTTATGTCTTCACTACATCAGTCAGGCAATACTTGAAATATTACAGTATGAGGGGTGGTCAAAAATTCACAGAACAGGGATTATTAAAGAGGTAGGAGTACTAGTGCACACAGTTTGATTGTATGACTTATTATTACTACATGTGCCAAATTTCTGCCTAATTGTGTCCATGTTCTTTCAGATATTGCCGAAGAAGCATGTCAAACATGAAGAAAACCCGCGTAGGTAAAACTGAATTTCACACCATCATTAAGTTGCTAACAAAGGAAAACACCTCAAACTATTTTGGAAGAGATGTTAGTGATTTATGGGGACTGTTGCCCTGGGAAATTCATGGTTTACAAGTGGCACAGACTTTTCAAGCAAGACAGAGCGTTGATTGAAGATGACCTCTGTCCTGGATGCCCTGATAAGGCCATTTCTTCACACATTGTCAAAAAAGTTGAAAACTTGTGGTGGAAGACATCAGATTGAATAAAAAGTAGCTTGCAGAAATGACTGGAGTATCACTTACAATCATTATGAATTTTCTCCACCAGCATCTAAGGATGTCAAAAATCAGTTCAAGATGGGTACCAAGAATGCTCACACCACTTCAAAAACAGCAGCATATTGTGTGGTCATGATAGTTTTTGAACCTCTACAGAGACAACAAAGAAAGATTTGAACCAGATTGTTATTGGACATGAAACTTAGGTTCATTATTTTAAGCCTGAGTCAAAACAGGAGTCCATGCAGTGGCATGAAAAAAGGACGCCACCCCGTAGTAAGTTTAAGGTGTTACAAATGGCTGGAAAAATCATGGCTACTGCTTTTTGGGATTCGGAGGGTTACCTGTAGATTGGTTACAAGAATAAGGGTATCACAGTACGTGGAGAGTACTATCCCAGTCTGCTGAAAGAATTAAAAGAATCTGTGACAAAGAAAAGAAGTGGAAAATGGACGAAAGGGGTGTTGCTTTTGCACAACAACGCACCCATGCACAAGAGCAATGTCGCATTGGTTACTCACGACTCGACTGTAGCTTCTAAACATTAAACTACCCTTCCTACAGTCCAGACCTGGCTCCATTTGATTATTATTTGTTCCCAAATATGAAAAAACAGCTTAGAGGAAAGGCATTTACAGATGACAAAGAGGTTAAAGCTGCAATTTGAGGGCAAAAAACCCAATATTTTTTTCTAAGGGTATAAATAAACTTATTGAAAGATCTGAAAAGTGTTATTAGGGTTAAGGGTGAATATACTGAAAAGGAAAAACAATAAATAGTTTTTTTTCCTAACCGTACTTTGGTTTCATCCTGTGAATTTCTTGACCACCCCTTATATTTATTTCTTTTTCCTATTTATTCCCCATCCTGATGTCACATACGTGAAGCAGTAGCTTTACATCGACCTATTCAGAACCTCTAGTTCCTGGAAAAGTGCTGAAACTGTAATGAAACATAAAATACAGAATTAGTAGTAAATCAGTATTGAATCAGTAAATAGATATAAATATATAAATAAAAAATCAGTGTTGAACAAGCAAATAATTATACTAGAATGAAAATACTTCAAAATTTGTAAATTATAACCTATTATATTAAAAAGACATGGTACACATAGTGCATGTATAATAATACCAACTTTTCAACAGCTGGCATCCTAGTGAAAATGTGAAATTGTCACAAAATATCTACTATCATCTGCATAAAAATCACACACACACACACATGCAAATGAAGTATATATATATTTTTTAAAGTGTACAAATTATGCGAACAGACTAAAAACCACTGAATTGTACACTTTAAATGGGATAATTTTATGATAGGTATTATAAATCACATCTCTACAAAGCTGCTTCTAAATCACATTAAAAATATATCAGTGCACAGTTTAATGCAGATTGATGGTTAAAAGCCATCACTAGGGCCAAGCAACCACTTCTAGCTATGTGGCCCAGCTCTTCACTTAACCTATGTTCATTCACTTCATTCCCTTATCCTGAAATTGGATAACAAGAGTACTCCCTTAAAGGTTGTGAGTTAACACCTGGGAAGTCCTGGAAAACAGCACGCCAGGTACCAAGAACTCGCTAAGGCTGTTAGGGATGAAGCTGTCACCGAAAGTGAGGAGTGCTAGTGTCCTTGAGAGGTTAAAGCCTGGAGACACATGGACAGATAATCTCCATGTGATGTGCTTAGTGGTGGCCTTTGTGACCTGGTGGATAAAGGAGTGACCTGAGATGGAGGAACTAGAAAGACAGGTTGGAGTGAGTGGAAGGGTGAGACAACGGAAAGGTTTATTTTATAAGTTGTTGCCTTTGGAGTGCTGTAGGAAATGAAGGGGAGGGGTGTACAAGAGGTACTTCAATTCTAAGGTCGAGGGATGGGTTGATGAGAGCCATGAGTAGCGAAGAGTAATAAGGAGCCTGCAGGGTAGAGGGAAGCGGTTACTGAGCTCCAGAAGAAATGGAACGATGAAGGGTCGATGAGAAGTGACATCGCCTGTATCTCAGATCTGTGAGCCCTTCCAGCTTCTCCCCTCTTAACACAGGTCTTCATTACCACACTTCAAAGGACGTTCACAAATGCAAATCTAATTGTCTCTCTTGCCTGAACTCCTCTCGGGTTCCAGGTCCCTCGTGACTTTCTGGCCTCACTCCACACAGCCGCGTCCACCAGCATGGTTCGTCTCTTCAGCCTTGGTCTGGTGCGAGCTCAGTAGCTGTGCTGTCCCTTCACCTCAACTATCCCTCTCAGCCTCTAAGGTGCCAGTTAATGAAGACAAACACCTGCAGAAAACCGTGACCGTCGTGGTGAAGCGAAAAAACGATGGATGAAGACTCCGGCAGCGAATTAAGTAGAGACTTGACCCTCATAGGAGGATGCAGAACACCGTGAGGGTAATAGGGAGGCTGCTAAATGAACACTGCTGACCTAGAGCAGCCGGTCCCCGCAAAGAGGCGTAGGACCCACGAGAAGGGGCGGGACCGGGGAGAGGGAGGAAGAGGGAGAGGAAAGCCCCGCCCACACTGCTTGGGCCCTTACCTCATAGGTGGCTTCACCCAAGGCCCCGCCTCAACGGCCGTCCTTTGGTCCTGATTGGCTAGAGGCCAACAAGGTCCTGCTCCGATTGGCTATTTTTCAATTCCTTGCACGAGGGGAGAGGGTGGGTCATAAATGACCTATCCTAGGAGACGTAACTGGTCCCTCCTGGATGCCAGAGTCGGCCAAAGCGACCTGGCGGTCACGCCAGAGTCCTCTGTGGACTGTTTGTCGCAGGGACACCAGTATTCCCTATTGAGACCCTCACCTCATTTCCGTAGCTCGTCGTGTGAAAGACTGTGAATCTCGTAGTGCAAAGTCCCCGCCTTCCGCTTCCCCAACACGCAGGACTCAGCCAAGGCTGAGTTCCAGGAAAGTGAGCCCTTTCTCCCACAGTCACTATCCTTCAGATCGTCCTTCCACCCTGTCTTACACCTGCTCATCTCTGCACCCACAGGCAGGCAGGTGAGCAGAGTCAGGCTGCCCCCCTCCCCACACAGTCCTCAAAGCTAGTGAGCCCCAGATCTGTGGGCTCAAGACCAGTAGGCGCTGAGCATCCTCAGCACACCCAATGGGGATCTGAAGAACACACAAGAGAAAGCATCACTGGACTATCATCTAGGAAACCCTCCTGTTCCCAAATCTAAACTAGGTCACAAACGATGCTTGCTTACAGAAACTAAGGCGAACTGATAACGGTTAACCATAGCACCTGCAGACCAAGCCGGCTCCAGAATACTCCGAAGCAGTATCCCCCCCCACCCCCCACCCCCCCACACACACATACACATACACATACACATACTTTATTAACACTCTAAAAATCATGCCAGCTGGGGTGAAATGTACATTGCTAGGCACAATTAGTGCCATGTACAACGGAGCCTTTAAGACTGCATACACTCTAAACCTTACCCAAGTCTTCTCTGGAAATCACCATCCCTTTTTAAAGAACTCACCACCCCCTGATACTACCCACCTACC
>PVJL010004422.1:0-130024 GCA_004026885.1 Lyroderma lyra
GTACGGTACCGGGAGCACGCCCGTCCGGTACGGTACCGGGAGCACGCCCGTCGGTAACGGGAGCACGCCCGTCCGGTACGGTAACGGGAGCACGCCGTCCGGTATGGTACCGGGAGCACGCCCGTTCGGTACGGTAACGGGAGCACGCCGTCCGGTCCGGTAATGGGAGCACGCCCGTCCGGTCCGGTACCGGGAGCACGCCCGTCTGATGGGGTGCCTGCAGGCTGTTAGAACAGGACACAACGTGTGACAGCGCTGGTGTAACACCACACTGGTGTTCCCCGCCGAAGGGAACGGTCATGTCCACGGCCCTAGGAGTCACCATGCGCCAACCGTGGCACGTCTGGTTTACAGCCAGGACCAGCGGGGGCCCCGCCGTGGAGTTCCTGCCCTCTTGGTGAACGTGGCCCTGTGGCTACACAGCGAGCAGAAGCCACGCCGCAGCTACGAGCTAGATGGCCCCGTCGGCGTGGGGCCAGCGAGGCCCTCCGGGGAGCCCCTGCCCTTGCGGTTAACCTGCAGGGAGGGCACCAGGCTGCAGGGGGTGGGGAGCCGGGTGCAAGGCAGTAATTGGCCTTTGCAGCACCCAGTTGGAGGGTGCAGGGCCTTGTGTCACGATGTGGCTCTCTTCCCACCTGCTGTGGTCTCAGGAGCTCCATGGTGGACCGTCATGCTTCTGGCCCTGTCCAGCAGTGCCTCACGTAGGAGACCCAGCTGTCGTGTCCCACGGAACCAGCGGTGTCTGTCTGCACATCTCCGGCTTCATGAAAGCCCGCTAACTGCCCCGAGCTTCCTGAGGGCTCGAGGCAAATGACAGGCTTGCTGCCTGACGTGGTCAGCTTACTGCGGGGGCGCTGGGCTTCGCCAGGCAGGTGTCGCAGAAAGCAGGTCGCTGATGAATCTCTCAGTGTGAGCCATTCGTTTCATGGGCAACAGTCTTGGAGCCCTAAAGGATGCTTCAGATTCAGGTTGGCCTCTGTCCCACAAGCACTGCCGCGTGCCGTGGGCACACGCACACAGCACCTGCCGTTACACGCCAAGGGACGGCTGGCACACTCTTTATTACGCGAAGGACACTCTTGTCACGGGAGGGTCATTATTAACAAAAGCTGAAGCCTGGTTTTTGTTCGGAATGGACCGGCACGGGGCGCACACGAAAGGCAACAGCCCCCGGTGAAGTCAGACACGGTATGATCCCCTCAGATCGTTACCTTCACGTTCCTGATTTTCTTCCGCTTTTCAGGTGACGTTCTGATAAGCGTTGGCCGTGCCAATGTACTAGGATATACGCTTCGAGAGTTTTTAAAGCTTTTGCGACAAACCACCATAGGAACCGTGCTGCAAGTCAAGGTTTACCGAGATTTTATTGCGATACCCCAAGAATGGCAAGAAATACGCGACTTACTCCCCGAGACCCAGTGCGCAGTAACGTGGTAAGCGGTTCGGTTCTGACCTCTCTGTTGCACCACGGAGGCGTCCAGGGCCCGGGAAGTGCAGGTTCGATGTGGGGACTGCCAGGTGCCCCGTGGTAGGACAACCCACAGGACCCTATAACATGAGGAAGAACGGTAAAGGCAGGACCCCGGACCTGGAGGTACAAAATAACAACAACAATGCGCGGACGGGAGCTCCGCACGCCCCCTTTCCCAGCCTGCCCTTCGCTCTGCACCCTCCCGATGTCACCGAGGCGCGTGGAAGCCTCTGTCATCTTAGCAAACCCACCTCCGCTCCGCCACCGTCCTGCCCCTTGTCCCCACGCGTGCTGAAAGCGTATTAGATGGCGCCGTTTCCCAGGCATCCTCAGCCCAGGGACCCCAGCCCTGCTTTCCCCCCATGCCAAGAGGCCTCCCCCCCAGGGCCCCCCACACCCTCATGCTGCCGATCCCAGGGGCCGCTTACAACCCCCAGCTTCACTCTGGGTGGCACCTGTCCCCATCCAGTCAGGCACAGACTGGGGAAAGTGCTTCCCCCCAATAGCCGAACCGATCCTGGTTTGGTTAAAAGTCGGCAAGGGTGACCTGCTCACCGCCTTTACGCGGGGGGCACTGCTTTAGCAGCAACGTGCATTTAATTCTCGTCTTACAGATGAGGAAGCGGAAGCACCTACGTGGGGAGCGTTTTAATTAGAGTTTTGAGATTCCTAATATTAAAATCTAAGGCCGATCAGACTGCTCAGCGACCAAGGTGAACGCAGAAGGGCACGGCTTAAGCAGGGGGCTGTAAGCACAGACTCAGGATCGCTGGCCGGGCCTGTCTCCTTGACTAGGCAAAGGGCCTGTGCGGAGGACGGCTCAGGGACCCCGCGAAGGCGGCCGGGGAGGGGCCGGGCGGGCAGGAGTGGCTTCTTTCACGAAGTTTGTGTGACCTTTTCCAAATGCGTCTGGAGGGAATACGCCAGATAACGCTCTGGGCAGGACTCATGATATAAAATCTGCTCCCAGCCACCCCTCACCCTGCTGGCCAGTGGCTTTGTTTTCTGCTTTCTAATGTCAGTTTGATGGGAGCCTGGCCCTCCCAGGTGTCCTCTGCGGTCACCTAAGACGGAGTGACACAGGATCCCCTGGCCGTCTTGCCCTGGACTTGTGTTCATGCGCGTGCTGTTCATGAAGCTGTGGGCGTGTCCTGAGTCCTAAATCAGGGGTCAAATAAAATCACCCCATTTAAGACAAGTGGCTTCAGTAGAAATGACTCAAGGCCACTTGTGTATCACCAGGAGAGAGAATGTTACGAAGAGCTGTTCACATCTTGGGGACAAGTAAAGCAGGCAGATCCCCGCAGGTCTTAGGGGGGACACTTGCCAGTCTGACAGGTGGGTGTGGGGCCGGCACGGGGGAGGCAACCTTGTTCCGCTCCTTCTGCAGGACAGAGGGTCCCCGAGGTTCATAATCACGAGGATCTACTTTGGGATCTGCTGGGCCACTGGGGCAGGTGACAGCACCTGCTCAGGAAGACAGCCGTGCAGGATGTGCGGGCATCAAGGACGTTCAGGAGGCCTGTGGCTGCCAGTAGGCAGGCCTCACCCAAGTCTTAACAAAGGACACGACATGTGTGGGTAGAAGGGTGTTCTAGAAATCCACAATTAAACCCGAAAGAGAGGCGAAGCATGACACCCGGGAGAGGACTCCCGGTTTCACTCAGGACTAGCTTGGTGACGATCTTGGAGGCCCGGTTTCCTGGCTCCCCTGGGAAAGTGGTGACATGCTGAGCCCGGGGGCCCCCCGAGCACAGTGCTCTGTGGACCTGGCCGGGGGGGCCTGCCATTCTGGGGAGTGGAGTTGACCCACGCTGCTCACACTTGGGCCGGCGGTCTGGCCGAAGGCTGCGCGAGGCTTTTTTAAGTGATGAGGAAGCACTTCGGGCAGAGTCTGACTTAGGCGTTAGGGATGGGAAACAAATTTCGAGGTACTTTGAAAAGAGAAAGATTTCAACCCAAAAAGGCAGGCTGAAGCTCTGCGAGCCGGAGCAGGGGGAAGATGGCTTGGGAGGGGCGGCGCGTACTCCGCCCTGACGTTCTCCCCATCACCCTGCCTCCCAGGATGGCCAAGAAACCGGAGCAGACCAAAGGGGACGCCAGCAGGGACGGCAAGGAAGGTGCGGTTCTGGATAAAAAGCTCAAGCGTCCCAAGCCCCCACGGCCCACGGGGCACCCTCCTGCAAGGAGGCCGATGTCCATCTCCAGGGAGTGGCACAGGTACAAGAAGAGCCAGGTGATCCGCGAGGGGAAGGACCTGCGCAGTGACGTCGCGGTCCCCGGAGACCACCGGCCGGAACTGAAAGCGCCTTCGCCCTACTGGGTGATGAAGCGCGACGGAGGCAGCTCGGCCTCCTCCTCGGCCTCCTCGGCCTCCTCGGCCTTCTGGCTGGAAGACTGTGCCCACGTGGAACAGGGCCGGGGCCAGCCCGCGGGCACGGGAGCGTTTCTCCGGGAAACACCCCGTCTCTGAGGACCGCCACGGGCAGGTGTGCCCCCCGCGTGGGCATCGGTGCAGACGTACCAGTTCCCCTTCGTGACCGTGCTGGAATGCTCTTAGCCCTTCTCCAGCGTGACACCGGGGTGTCCCGGGGGTGTGGGGGGCGGGCACAGGCCTCACACATTTTATTCTCAAAACAGCAACATCATTCAGATCATGAAGACCCTCCTTTCTGGGGAGAATGCCTCATCCTCTAGGAAACGCAGCGGCGCACCCCAACACCAGAACGTGTGGACACAGTAGAGGACGTCCCTGTTTAAGGTGAGCACCTCATTTTCATTTAGTTTCTCTTGTTTTGCAAACTTCCAGTGCCCTACTTAAAAGAAGTAACAGACGTACATTTTGGCTACTTGCTCATGGGAGAGTTCTGTTCCCTTTCTGCCCTACTTTCACACGGAATGCTGGGCGGGCAGTTAACTACTGGAAAGAGGCAGGCCAGAGAGACGTGGGAGACGAGGGGACACAGAGCGCCCCGGAGAGGAGCTGATACAGAGGACGAAGCAGTGTGGACACAGGGCACGACCGGCAGGGGCTCTGTTGCTAAGAAATAACCTCCACCCCAGAAAAGGCAAAAAGACCATTTACTTGTTCTTACCCGAAAGGATTTTTAACTGCTTTTGTATTAAAAAGCCACCCACAATAACCTAGAAATATTGACTGTGATGGCCACTGGCCCTGATTTTAAGTGTCTTGCGCTTAGGGGACTCCCGTGCTCCTGCACAGCGCCTAAAACAAAGATTTCAGCAGATAATAAACACCTGCTGATTAACTGATTAGGAAAAATGCAAGGAAAACATTTAAGCAGAGTGTTTTATTGACTTGCGGGGCGATTCCCACGTCCGTCCGTTTTCCGGTCTCCCCGCGTGGAAGGAGGGCTGCGCGCTCCCTCCCGGGTCGGCTGCTCCGGGCAGAGGACGTGCCAGCTCCTCCCTGCGCCGCGTCTTGGCGTCTGGTCATCACAGCTCGTCCACAAAAGGTGTGTGCCCCAGGTTCCCGCTCGCCGCCATGGACTTCTGGCCAGAAACAAACTTCTTTGCAGCCTTTAAGTGAACAGCAAAGCCAGAAGTTCACAGTAAGAAAGTGGACGGTCAGGCCCAGAAACTTAGTTACTCTGTCAGCTAACAAGTTTGTGCAAGGGACATTCAAGCCCGCAGTCTCCTGCGCAAATGACCTACAAATGACAGCACGCAGGGAGAGCTTGCCGGCTCCTCCGAAGGTTCCACTGCCTGGGACTCCAGATGAGGCTGTCACCAGCAGCATAAAGGGAACATCACGACACTGTGAAACGGGGCGGAGCCGGCCTGGGGAAGGGCTGTCCTTTCGTTTCTGTGTTACAGTGGCAAACAGTCTGCGCCAACAGAAACCACTGATTGCTCACTTAGGAGTCAAACTCTCTGTCGTAGTATTCTTTATGCCACCTCAAATTCAAAGGCTAGTCGTTTTGGTTAAGTGCGATCCCAGGAGTGGCAGCCCCACGTTATCTCAGGCCACCCTTTTAAAGGTGAGGCAGGGGAGGCAGCTGGGCTGGGACTTACGTGACAGTCTCCAAGCTGAGGACAGACATCCAGAAGGGTATGCAATGATGAACTTAGGGGCCAAGTGAACAGACTGTCTCTTCTACCCCTACTGTCCCTAAACACGGTAGAGCTGGTGGGGAGAAGATGGCTGAGACCTCAGCAGGGGCAGCTGGCTTCTTTAACACAGAAAGGACTGGAAAACCCCATTGAGCTTGATGGATTCGTCCTGCAGTTCACGCACTTGGGTGGCACAGCAGAGAGTACAGACAGGAGGCACAACACGGACTCCTTGCCCTCAAAATGATGCAGCTCGTCGGAAACGGTCATTTATGTGAAAAAGAGTACAGCGACGGCAGGAGAGAGTGTTATGCTGAGAAGACAGCAGACAATCCGGACATGCTGGACGGGGAAGGGCTGGCAGGACAGGGTGTGTGTCCTGGAGGGAAGGAGACTACCCGACTTGACTATTAGGGGGACACTGTCAATATTCTACTCGTCCTGACCTCTGAGAACTTAAAACGGTCGGACCTCACGGTCCTTCAGTTGAAGGAGGACGTCACATGCAAGGTCAGACAGTGAAGTTTGCGAACTCGTCCTAGAAAAAGTGCTGCATGCCTCACTGCTGAAAGTCACTACGGTCACCCCCGAAGCGCTCCCCTTGGGAAACTGTGCACTGATGCCAGCGCCGAGTCCACCCTTCAGAGCAGTTTTGGAACTCTTTGTGGAATGGCCATCAGAGCTGTTGTCGTCCCCAACATCTGACACTTACGCGAACTCGCCACCGTGTGCTTATGCCGGCAGCACTGTACAAACAGCTCAGTGAGGTGTCATGACCTTGGCAAGGCTATGACACTTTACCTAGTTGTCATATGACACCCCTGCTGGTTATTCCAGAAAGACTTCCAAAAGTGCTCTGAAGGGGGGGACTAGGCGCTGGTGTCGGTGCACGGCTTCCCAAGGGGAGTGCTTCGAAGGTGACTGCAGTGACATTCAGCAGTGAGGTACGGAGCACTTTTTCTAGGACGAGGTTGAGAACTTAACCGTCCAACCTCGTACCAAGCTGACAAGGAAGCCACCTGCAGGTCTGACGGTCATGAGCCCTCCCACGCCCTCACAGGCAGGTGGGCACCCGACGGCACAGGGAGGGATGGCCCGAGGAAGCTACGCGTGCCTGTGCAATCGGGCCCTGAAGGTCAGGGGACCCGTCTGCTTACGTTGACGACGTCCGCGTCAGCCACAGCGTCAATCTGCTGAAGGACCGTGGGCGGCGGCATGTAGGAACCAGCCAGGAGGGCCTGGGACCCAACTTCGTCCAGGAACCCCTCGGAAGACTCCATGGCCATGAGGTACCCGGCTTTCAGCTTGTTCCTGTGCGACAGAGGGCGTGCGGCTGAGGTGGCAGCGTGCTTCCACCCTGGGACACGCCGGGGTGACTGCACACACCCCAGCCATGACCCGCCCCCAGCATGGCCACCATTGTCTTCCCAGGGAGCTGTCAGTGCAGGGCTGGGCTGGAAACCCCACGGACGGCCTTCCGTCCTGGACTGCCACCGAGGTCCACTTAAGACGACCCTGGGGTGACGTTTCGGTCAGGGAAGCGACTCGCCTCCGGACATTCTGGTGGTCGCCTGCTCCCAAAGGCACTGCCCACTGGGCAGAGTGCTGGGCGATGCCCCCGCCCCAGCCCGCGCTGCGCCGTCTCACTGAGGGGCCGGCATGACAGCAGAGGCAGGCGAGGGGGGACAGCTTTGCTCTGGCAAGTCGCAGGAGCTTAAGCGCGGGCACTAACACATCAGTTCCAAACTTTTACCCCACCGTCAGCCTAAGGACGAATGCCCGTTACCTGTAATAAACGTGACCAACAGAGTGCTGGACTGTCCCTTCAGCAGTGACAGCTTGCTCTCTCTCCTTCACTCTAGGGACACTAAGGACCTCACAGGAAAACGTACCGACGCCGTCACAGCGGCAGAGAACAAAACCGCGTGACTGGCACCAACACCGGAAGCTGCGTTTTCTACACGCTCCCGGACGCCACGAACACGTGTGCGCTCGTTAAGTCAGTCTCCTTCAGTCAGCTTTGAAACAGATGTTTCCTACGTCAGGGCAGTGGTTCAGCTCGTTCTCATCATGCCTTGCTTCTGGTACAGTCATTCTGAGCTCTGCCCTCTGGACCCTTGTCCCATGGACACAGTGTTTAATACACTATGTTGCCACTATCCAAGAGAGGCCATTTCCTAGTGTGTCCAGTATAACAAAAGTAACATGAATGGGCACAGAAGTGACCAGAAGGCTGCTCCCTCCTGGGCTGTCATTCTCCTTGTGAGGATGCACGTGGTCAGAGTCAAATTTTAGATGCTTCAAATTGCTGCATGAAAATGCAAGCTGATGACCTCTAACTCTGTCCAAAGTCAGAGAAACTCCCAGAAGTACTGAGTTAGTGGTGTTAGCACTTCGAGGACACTGAGAATTTAAAAATCACCAAAGAGGAGAAGTACGTATTCCGATCTTTTAATCAGATTATCTTTTTTTCCCCTGATCTATCAAATCAGTAAAGAGAAAGAAACTGCCAATGGTTATGGCAGAAGAGGCAGTCCTGTACTGGTTACAAACTCCTACAACCTTTCGCATTGTGGCTTCACGTATTTTAAAGCAGAGCCTTTTACTATGTTTGTAACTTCTGACCCAGTGGGAAACTATATCAAGAAAGTAATATGAACTACAAAAAAGTTTTAAGCACAAGTGTATTTTTATAGTTTATAATTTCCAAATGCAGAAAATATCCTCTATTTTGATATTCGATTAATACTGTCTGTGACAAATTTTCAGTACTCTGCAAGAATGGGAACATCATTATAATGTTAAAATGAGAGGAATCATTGGTAGGGAATGAAAGATCATTTTTGTCTTGTGTTTGTAATTTTCAAATTTCTACAGTAAACACAGTACTAAATAGGATATAAGTATTTATACAATATTAACAATTAGGTTTAAAAAAGCATTAAAATGATCAAGAAACAAGCAAAAATGTCAACAGCTTTTTGTATCTCCAGGTGGCAGGAGGGAGGCATACTTCCCATTCCTTTTAAACACTTCTCTGGGCTTTCAATCCTTGTGTGCACGGGGTATTGTTGCAACTAGAAAAACTACAACTTTCCAATGACTGAGACACACACACAGAAAACAGGGAGACTCACTTGGCAGCCTGGACGTCTGCACTGGCCAGGTTCCCCTGAGCGATGGTTTTCACCTGGCCGTAGGCAGCCTTGATGACCTGGGACACACAGGGACAAGCTGGTCACCTCGGATCAGCGCCAGAATCTCCCGCAGCAACCATGTGCCCCTCCCCGGAGGCAAGCACGCAGGCTGGACGGTCAGTTCCCGAGGCAGTGGGGTGAGCATCGGGGGTCCTCAGTCAGTGTGTCCTGCACAACCCGGTCTGAGCAGCCAGGCTCCGCACAGAGGAAGTGGCGTAGGACGGCAGCAGGGTTTAGGAAACCTCACACGGGCTTCACAATCACCTGTAAAAACGCGCGCCTCTACCATGCCCCCGACGCCCCCACGTCTTCCTGTGTAGCAGGAAGCAGTAACCTACGCACAATGCACCTGTGCACACCTGGGTGTGGGTCAGGAGGGGCTGAGTTCCGGCGGACGGGTGGGCCCTGGGTCAGCATTTGCTGTATCACCTCATTAGTAAACCGTGTGATTTTCTCGGTCCCAACCCTGGGCATCCTGGGTCTGCTACTTACTGTTCTCCCGAGTCCCCTAAATTCTAACCACGCCCACAGCTGCACCTCTAGTCACACTGTCCTCAACTTGCAGCTCCCTCTGACTTCACCTGTCTAAATCCAGAATGTTCCCTCAATCCCTCTGGCCAGCGTACCCACCTCCCTTCCATCTCCTCCGACTCCTGACCTGCCTACTTTGCAGGACCAACCCACACCCGCCTCCTGCGCTTCGCCACCCAGCAAGTGAAGACCGCTGAAGAGACCTGGCCAAGCAGACCGAACCGTCTGCACTGGGCACGTGCGGTCACTCGTCCCAAGGGCACACCGACCCTGCGGCGGTCGCCATTGTGTGTCTAGCCATCCACCTGCCCCCAATCTCGCCTCATCTCCTGCCTGAGGCTCCTCCTTCACCGGATGCCCGTCCTCTTCATCCGGACATCCTCCGCTCCCAACGCCAGGCTCAGCCCAAGGCCCCGTCATCCACCTGCGCTGTGCTGGTGCTCGCCCTTGCGTGCTCAGACTCGGTGCCCCAGTGAGCCCCTTCTGCTCTGTGCAAGGCCTCCCGCCCCTCCGGCCGGCCTTTCTGCTCACCCCTCCCTCCACACTGGATTCCAGCTCACGTTCCCCATCCGGAGCAAACTGAGAGTGTGTCCAGCCCCGCACGCGGATCCTACCAGGCCTCCGCGGTAAGTAGGGGTGTTAATCCAGAGCAGACCTCAGCGGTGTTACCTATTCTCTTTCCTGGCTTCCAGGGACACAAGTTTCTCTCCTTTTTCCCAATTTCCTTGGCCATTCTCTTTACTCGCTTGGGGTGTCCCCCAGAACTGGAGCGTAAGTTCTCTTCTCCTATGATCTTTCACCCATGACCCCGACTTCAACGCGATCTCTGTACTGAGGACTCCCACATGTGCACGTTGGCTGTGACATTTAGAGGTCTCAGAGACAGCTCAAGGCCACACCCCCACACGGCACCCAAGGGCCGAGCAGGCACAACCTCCCTCCCTCCCGGAAGCACTAGCACCCACTTTTACATTTCCCCCATGGCAGACACACTGATGTTATAGAGCTCCGATACACCATGGCCTTCACACGTTCTGTATTTTAGCTAAAAATACGTTAATGGGGAAAAAATCCTCATGAGAGTGAATTTGCAACTTACATCTCCAGCGGCTGCAGCCTGCGAGATGGTGTAAATCCCAAAGAGTCCAGAATCTGAGTAGCTGGCGTTGAAGGCAGAGACCTGCAACGTGACAAAGCTTCACTGCATGCCATCCAACCAGGTAAAACGGGGTGCATTTCCCTGAGGTTGTCCAGACAAAAACTTGTACCCTCGCAGTATAAGCAGCACACACAGGTGAACGCTCACTTAACCAGTCCAAGGACCGAAGTGTTCTGTGTACACGTCTTTCAGAACTATAGTGGTCGTAACATTTCTCATTTAAGCCGTTGTAAAACAGGCTGCCTACTTTCCTTTCTGCTGGGTATTTTCTAGCCTCATTTTGGTGATGAAGGTGAACACAAACATTAATTTGTGAACATCACTGTATACTCAGTCTGGACGACCACGGGGCTTCGGCATGAGACACACCTTCTCCCCTGTGGTCGGTGACTTCATTTCTCCTATAGACTAAAGCCAAAGGGTTAGGGAAAATTTCTGCTTTGTGGCCATTATTCAGATGTGCAAGGTTGCAAAAGGCCAGTCTCTGACTAATGGGGGTATTGCTGTGTGACAAGTAAGCTCCTTACAGTGACGTCATGTGTTTAAGTGGACCATTTAGTAAGGATCAACTGAGCTGTTATTAAAAGTACAGACTTCCAGGTTCCTGCTGCATTTCCTCACTGATGTCCCTGTAGCTGCAGCCTGGAGCCCACACGTTTAACTAGTGTGCCAGGATTCTTATGAAGCACAGAACGTAAGGAGAAATGCATTCAATTATGTGAAGTTTAATTATGATTGTGAGACTATCCTATTCATACTGCAAATTTCTGGCCAAACTCTGAGGCAGAAATTACTATTAAATTATGTCATTGGATTAGGATAAAACTCCAGCCACCCAAGATCATCACTAACATTCACTGGTCAAGAAAAGAACACATGAACCAGGAGAAAGAAAATCTGGAGGGAATTGTAGAAAGCAGCAGCTGAATTCAAGATAATGGTTTTCAAACTGTGCTCCAGGGAACCCTAAGGCCCTGTACAAAAGACTCCAAGGGTTCCACTGCTAAGTAAGCCATCACACTGCCTGGAAAGTACACGTTTGTGCTGGGCATTGTAACTGGGAGACTGAATCGGACACAAAAGGCTCCGATAAAAAGATAAAAAAAAAAAAAAAGAAGCTTGAAACTAACACTCAAGTGTTACACAGAGAGCAAAGACAGCTGATTTCAGGGTCAGACGGCAGGTTTACTGCCGTGTAGGTGCCCTGCGCCGTGCCCTCTGGCTGGGGCGGCAGGGGACAAGGCAAGCAGGGTCACTCAGCAATACCTTGTTGGTGGACACTGTACAGTCTCTGGATGTGAGTATCATCACTTTGGGAGCTTGAGCACCTCACTGTCATAAAAAGGCGTCTTCTACGGTAAGATGGACCTTCTGTTGTGATGAAGCACTGTCACTTTTGTAACTTACCTCCATTGGGAGGAGTGCCTCGGTGTATATTTCATACACTTGGTTGGAAAACACGAAGAGCAGTGACATTCGGAAAGGAGCCCCATGGACAGAAGGGACAGAACTTTATTCTAAAGGGAGCTGAAGTGTGAATTCCTGATCTTTAAGCATTCCATTCTTTCTATAGTAGAAGAATGGACAAGACAGCGACAGAGCCGTCAAGATACTAAAATCGAGCCTGGCTGTCCCCTCAGTGTTAGAGGTTCTCTTGTTCCGTGTCAAACTCGGAGAGCAGGCTGTCGGGACCACACAGTAAACACGGAGCCTCTGACAACAACAGGAGAGCTGTGAGCTGCTCAGACTCACATCGAACGGCTGGTGACTCCCCTTGGCAACGGCTTGGTACAGAAGGCTGGTGGCGTTGCTGCCCCTCTTGACGTGGGGTCCCGCCCCGAGGACGTGCTGGAGGACACTGAACGCATTCGCTTCAGCACTTCCTGCGGCTGCACTTTCTGCCACAAAAGCGGCGTGGACGAGACTGTCTCCGTTCTGGTCCCGAATCTCGCCTGGGGCCGGGCAGCGGGAGTGAGAAGCAGGTGGCTTAGTCCCCGCTGGTTCAGTTCGGCAGTGTTCCCTCTGACACTAAGATCAAGCTTTCCTGTGGCCCATGCTCCGCCCGGGCCATCCCACCCTCCCCTCAACACACGGAACATGTGTCCCAGGTGGCACCCAAGCAATCTCCTCCCTCACTTCCACGTGGAGACTGTAAACCATCGGCCTGTCCCACTCCAACATGCCACTGGGAGGGGAGGAGCTTCCTTCCATGAACTCACCCCGACAGAGCAACGCGCTTACCTCCACGGTATCGGGCCTTTGTACCGGCCAAACCAAGCCCACCCCTCATGTTCAGAAACTTCTCAGCAACTTGCTTTAGAACAGGATGACTCACACCTGTCAGCAGAAACAAAACAAGCTTGAACCCGTATTTCTGAAACAACTGTAGAACACCTACCGTTTAAAAAATGATAATTCAAATATTACAGAAATAAACAGTAAAGAAAATAAGAGGCCCCCCCCCGCATAATGCCACTCTCCCAGAGATATCTATTTATAGTTTACTACATATCTACCTAGACCTTTGCAATGCATGTATTAATACTATCCTCATTTTCTTTACTCTATTTTTAAAATGGTGTTATTCTATTGATATTTTTTCTAATTTGTCTTTTGTAATTTGCATCTAAATAGTAGTCTCCATCCAACACTTAAGGCTATAAAGGATTATTCATTATAGGGATGCAACATCATTGATTAAATCAATCCTTTCATTATGGACATTAGCATGTTTCCAGTAGCTGGCTAATAAAACAATATTGCATTGTGTATCAAAGGACTCTCTTAAACGTGCAAAGACAACCCACAGAATGGGAAAAAATATTTGTAAATCATCTACCTGATAAGGATTTAGTACACAAAATATAAAAAGCAGTCTTATAACTGAACAATAAAAAACAATTAAAAAATGGGCAAAAGGACTTGAACAGACATTTCTCGAGAGAAGATACACGAATGGTGAAGAAGCCCCCCAAAAGATGTTCCACATCATTAGCATCAGGGAAATGCACATCAAAACCACAATGAGATGCTGCTTCACACTCACTAGGGTGGCCGCCATCAAAAAGACGGTTAATAGTAAGATGTGGAGAAACCGGAACGCTGTGCACTGTGGGTGGGAATGTAAAAGGTCCAACTGCTTTGGAAAAGTCTGGCAGTCCCCCAAATGGTGAACCAGAGTTACCATGTGTCCTGGCAATTCCATTCCTAAGTATCTACCCCAAAGAATTAAAAATAGGTGTCCTAATCTCACAGCAACATATAGACAAATGTTTATATTCACAAGAACCAAAAGGCAGAAACAACCCACATGTCCAACTGAAGAATGGATAAATAAAATATGGTGATGGGATCTTCTCCAGCCAGAAAAGGGAACGTTCGTGCGTGCTACACTATGGACAGACTTTGAAAACGTGAGGCTAAGTGGAAGAAGCCAGTTAGAAAAGGCTACGTATCGTATGATTCCACTGGTATGAAATGTCCCCAACGGCCAATGCTGTATGGACAGAAAGCAGGTCAGTGGTTGCCAGAGGTGAGGAGGAGGCACCGTGGGGAATCACTGCTAGCGGTACGATGTTGCTTCTGGGAACGAGGAAGTAACTCTGACATTATACAGGGGTATCTGCTGCACGTCTCTACAAACGTACAAGAACCCACGAACTGTCCACTTTAAAAAGGTTAAGCTATCATTTACAAATCAAATGAACAGAACATACTGCAAATAATATTCTCATGCAACTATTTTGTAAACTTGACTCAGTGTTTCTGCAGGATAAATTCTTAAAGTAAAAGTGCTGGGTCTAAGAGCATCAACATTTAGATTTTAATATATTCAAAGAGACCTTCAAAAATGTTCTACCGGTTTATACTCCCAGCAACAGAGCCTTAGAGTGCCTACTACTGCCATACCCCAGTGATCCTGGGCCGTGTCAACCTTTCTCACACACTAAGGTTTTCTTAATTATTAGTGAGGCTGACCACCTTTTATAGTAATTGACCACACACACACACACACACACACACATACACACACTTTCCCCACAAATTGTTTGTTCATGGCCTTTGCCTATTTTTCTGTTAAACTGTACTTTTTAAAAACAAATAAGCAAACCAACCAACCAACCAATCAAAGCACATGCAAAAGCTCTTGGCTGAGAAAAATTTGTTCTTCATCACAGGTTTTATAAATACTGCCATAAATTAAAAACCAGTAGTTTACAAAGTTAAATGCTGGATTCTGCTTTCCGAGGAAAAAAGCCACTGAAATGAAAACCGTACACTGCCTGCGTGACACGGACAGAGGACTGAGCGCTCACGTCCTGTCTAGTCCCACGCTCACAGAATTGTGGCTAAAGGCCATGCAGGCAGCGCCTACTTACCAAGTCCAATCAAAGCCATCCTTGCACTTGTGAAGTGGTTCTGAACGTAGTGGTGTAACTAAGGAAGTTAAAAACATTTATTAGGTCATATGGGTACAAATATATAAAGACCTGTAAAAACGTCGCTGCAGTTCAGCAGAAAAAGATATACTCACTGCAAAGCTGTTAGAGTGAACGCTAAAGGAATTATGCCAAGACTTTAAAAACTATCGCTTACACCAACTAGAAATGAATGTGGTGCTGGTTACACAGCTCTGAGAATGAAAACTGTGGAACTGTGAACTGTAAATAGGTGAACTGCATGGTACATGAACTACATCTCAATAAAACTGTTTCCTGAAACAAATAAGGGAATAAAAAAGGAGTGGAAAAATTAGAGCACACCCTGGCTTCAACTTGAGAAAATGGAACCAGGTTTGAGATTCTAAGTTTTTGTCTTTCTGCAGGTGCTAGCGAAGCCATCTTCGTTCTAGGGCTGACAGAATTGTCTCACTCTAACTCTGCCCCTCGTGCCCAACTTTGAAGGTTTTCTTGCCATGAGGTTACTGCCTCTACACCAGGTTTCCAACCTGGAGGATGACAGAATTACCTGGGGAGCTTAAAAAACAAAAACACTGTCCCTGTGTCCCCATTCCTAGGCCCACTCTACAAACCGGCATATAGCAGAATACAACGCAGAATCTTGGAATCTCTATTTAAAAGCAGCCACCTTACCCACCCACCCTTCTGGTGACCTGAGAGTGCGACAAGAGAATCACTGGTTTCTACAATAGTATCACAGCATTCTTCTAGACTTAATATACGGAAGTCGGGCTAAAACACACATTCTCAACAGGAGCATGACGGCTCAAGGGACTCAAAATTGGTTAAGAAAAAAATCTTATTTCTTTTATATTGTATATAGAGTCCAAATAAACATACAGTTCATTAACAGAGAGTGTACCTGTGGTATCAAAAATTCATGGGAGGGAAAACTGGCTAAAAAGCCTCCTTGTGATGGATCATAATGTTGAGAACCACAGGCTAAGGTCATGAGACTGAACATTAAATCAAGTAATCAATTCGTGCTTTAAAGTCAATCGTGTTTATACATATATGGAGTCCCTTGGAAAGCCATTGTCTGTTTTATTTTTTCTACTGAGGTTTTTCCATTGAATGCTGCCATTGCTTAGAGTGTTCCAGCACCAATTTCTTTAGAACTTCCTTCAGCCTAGCGACACATTAAAAAAAATACCAATAACTGAGATAATCTTGGTTGACACCTTGGTATCTGTCCATGATACACACACACTTCATTATTATTTTTCATTAAAGTGTACCTGGCATACAACACGAACCTCGTATTCTAAAACATGGGACCCTTTGGTGTAGCCTATTCCTAAACTGCCTTTCCTTCACTTGACAATATATGAAATTTTTCCGTATCAATTTGTGAGTGGCTGAGTGAAGTTCCATTTTACAGATATTTAACAAGTTATTTAACTATTTCACCAAAGTTGGAGATTTAACTTGCTTCTAATTTTTCACAATTATAAACACTGCCAAAATAGATGACATCCTTAAATAAATGTTTTGCTTTGTGCATTCTTATAGCTACCTGAGTAATTTATCTTCACAAGCGTGAATTTGATTTTTTTTTTTTTTTTTTTTTTTTTGGTATGTGGGTAGTTCCCTGGCTGGGAATCGAACCCAGGCTGCAGCATTGACAGTGCCAATGCCGAAGCCTTAAGCCACTACACCACCAGGGAACTCCCACAAGCGTGAATTTGATTCCTGAGAAATTTCAAAACTCCTTAGAGGCCTGTCTTATGAAAAATGTTGGCGAGTCAAGTTGGATGATATGAGATATCATTTTTGTAATCAGGGCCATATGAATGGTGGACACTACATTACTGATTGGTAAGGAGATAGTTTTCCTAACCAGGAAGTCAGAAGAGGAACGGGATCTACAGACTGTTTTCTGCAGTGGCTAACTAGAAATGAAATGACGGTAAGATCATCAATTTCTGAGTCCTATACTTCGAAAGTGTCGATAATTCCCAATTTTTTTCTCTTAATGTCTTTTTATAAAAATTTCTTTGGGGAAGGAGTGATAGGAGTAGAAAATTAAGGTTTTATACAAAAATATATCTACACTTGCAAATTTAACATGCAGTGTTTCACATTTTGGAAACAAAGTCCTGAGATATGCTATATATTCCTATGAGATACATATAATTCTGAGATATAACATACACACACACACGAAGCTGAACAATTAATTTCACGAATACATCACAGAGAAAACGCTCCATACCTCATTGCTGAATACCACTACGGTCACCTTCGAAGTACTCCCTTTGGGAAGCCGTGCACCGACACCAGCACCTAGTCCACCCTTGAAAGCAATTTTAGAACTTTTTTCCTAGAATGGCCATCAGAGCTGTCATCGTCCCCAAAATCTGACAATTAAGTTCATGAAGTTGCCACCATGTGCTTATGCTGGAAGTACTGTATAAACCACTCGGTGAGGTGTCATAACCTTGGTATGTCTATGTCTGTGTCTCACAGATGTGCTCATGTCGACATGTGGCGGTGTCTTGCTGAATGGCATTCATTATTGTTGTATGTCTGTGTGCCGTCGAGAGAACGTGGGAGACTGAATTAGAGCAATGAACAAATATTAAATTTCTTGTTAAACCTGGCAAGAATGGAAGTGAAATCAGGGATATATTAGTCCAAGTTTATGGGGACAATGCCATGAAGAAAACGGCAGTGTACAAATGGATTCAACGTTTTTCTGAGGGGAGAGAAAGCATCACTGATGGAGAGAGGTCAGGGTGGCCAGTAACAAGTAGAACTGACAAAAACATTGCAAAAACTGGTTAAACTGTGCGTCAGAATCGTCAGCTATGAGAAGCATAGCAGACCAAGTCAACATCGACAGAGAAACAAGAAAACCTTAACTGAAAATTTTGGCACGAGAAAAGTGTGTGCAAACATGGTCCCAAAGGAGCTCACCAATGAACAAAAGCAAAGGAGACTCGGAGTTTGCCAAGACCTTTTGGAGAGGCAAGACCATGTTTGGGCCGTGTTATCACTGGTGATGACACATGGGGGTACCAACACGACCCTGAAACGCAGCATCAAAGTACACAGTGGAAGTCAGCCAATTCTCTACAAATGAAGAAGTTCCTTCAGTCCAAAAAGTCAAAACGATGTTGCTAAACTTTTTCGATAAGAGAGGGATTGTTCATTATGAATTTGTACCAACTGGACAAAGAGTCCACCAAATTTACTGTTTGGAAGTGCTGAAAAGGCTGCGTGAAAATGTTAGACAAAAACGACCTGAACTTTTTGCCAACAACTCACGGCTCCTGCATCACAACAACGCACCAGCTCACATGGCACCGTCTATGAGGGAGTTGTAGCCAGGACACACATAACTGTATTGGAACACCCTCCTACGCACCTCAACTAGCCCCCAGTGACTTTTTTCTTTACCTGAAGATAAAGGAAAAATTGAAAGAAAGACATTCTGATGACATTCAGGACATGTATGGTCATACGATGACAGCTCTGATGGCCATTCCAGAAAAAGAGTTCCAAAATGGCTTTGAAGGGTGGACTAGGCTCTGGGGTTGGTGTATAGCTCCCCAAGGGGAGCGCTTCAAAAGTGACAGTAGTGATATTCAGCCGTGAAGTATAGAGCACTTTTTCCAGGAAGAGTTCGTGAACGAAATGGTTCGACCTCATGTATATCTGTGACATGTGACAAATGTGTACTTCAGCAAAATGAGGCTGGGTGCTGGAGAAGGTGAATGAGCTAGCAGGCAGGCTGCTGATGGAGTGGGGTGTAAGGGACTGGGGTTCACTGCTACCATTCAGAGAGCTTAGAGAAAAATTTTTTAGTTTCAAGATTATGATACATAAACATTTAAATACTGTTTAAAAAAGATACATATACACAGGCAAAAGTCTAAAAGAAACTAAGCCTACGCATCGACACTGAGTGCCTTCATTTCACTTGTCTCTGTTTTCTGAGTTTTCTGTAATGAATGTGTCCCTTTTATAATACAAATTTTTTAGTTAAAACATTTACAAAAATTGTTGTAACTAAAAGACAGAATTAGCAAAGGAACCTGACATGGGAGATAAATGCTCAATCTCTTGAGAAACAAGCACGTTTTAAAACCTCACGTGTTCTGTCAGTACCTCATCTGGTGTCACCTTTCCAATCCTGTAGTTGGGACAATACAAGGAGTTGGCCAGGGCGTTTCGGTAAGCTGCCGCATGCAAATTCTCAATGACCTCTGTAAAATAAGTAAAGAAGCAGGTATGGAAATGTAACTTAAAAAGTAACAGTACTTTGTAGAACCTAGAAGGCAACTAGACTATACAACTTTCGTCATCTTCGGGCAACTTTTGAAATTCTGCCTGTTTGAAGTGTTGAGAAAGAGAAGAGGTTATACCACAGCAGCTTCCCTGTGCCAGGGTCCACTGCAACCCCCTCACTTTGGTCTGCCTGATCATCTGGGAGGTATCACGGCCTGCATTTCAAGAAGTCTGAATCTAGTTACAGTTCCGCCATCCGACTTGCCATGTGACCCTGCATAAGTCATTTCATCTGAAGTGTGCTTACGCCTAGGCTCCCACTCTAGGGAACGAGGGAGCTGTCAGGAGAAGAGGAGCTATGAGAGCGCCAGACTTAGGTCACAGTACTGGCTTTCAGGGGTCACGCTGCACCACTCAGTGGTGCCCTTGCACTGTCCCTGCCTTCTTGCCTCCATGCCTTTGCTTGTCCCTTTCACTACTCGTTATTATGGCAATCCTCCTATTGCAGGCACTATGCTAGGTCCTGGCACCCCAGAGATGAGTGAGACGCAGTGTCTGCCTTCGCAATGCTGAAAGCTAAAACTGTGGATGAAGTATGAAGGTGCCACGTCAGCAGCCTATGAGAAGAGCAGCTGGGCCGTGGGAGGGGCCGCGCGAACGCACAGCAGTGACAAAAGTAGCACCAGCTTTGAGTCTCACAGAGTGAGCACGGGTTTCCCAAGGGAGGGGTGCTGGAGTGGCATTTCCAGCGGAGGAAACAGACACAGCCATGAAGTGTGAGAACAATCTGATTCAAAGGGGACTTGGAGAGGGCGGAGAGACAAGGGGGGGCCGGCCCGGGCACGTGAGAGAGCACAGAAGCCAAGTCGGAGTCTGGCCGCCTGGGACGGATTTCCAGCGGACCTTCTTGCTGGGGGATCACAGCGACGGCAACGCGGGAGCTGGGCTGAGGGTGCGAACCCGCAGGCAGGCACCTGCCCGGAGATGCGTTAAGCGCTCAGGCAGCACGCTGGGGGCTGGCGCCTCACTGGTCCCAGAGAGGGGGATGCACTGTGGCCACGAGGGCGTCGTTTCCAAACTACAGTGCTCTATCTATTTTTCTGGGTGGGGGTGCAGAGCAACAAAGCTCACATTCCTTTGCGGCACAAAGCATCACATGAAACAATACTAGTGACATGAGCCAAGCCCTCACCCCGTGGCGGACACTGACAGGAGCCCCTGCAACTGGCCACCTGGCCACACCCAGCGGTCTACCTGCACACCTGTCCTACCAGATGCTTATTCACAGGTTCGTTTTGCCAGGTGTAGTCATCAAACTTATTTAATCAAACATTACATAAACACAAAATGACTACAAAGCAATTCGTGTTTTTAAAAAAATTAATTTGACTGCTTTGGAAAGACCCAATATAGGTGGGTTAGCAGCTGTGTGTAACAACCAACAGTAGCAGCAGCGCAATAGACTCATGCAGGATTTGGTACAAGCGAAACAACTTAAAAAAAAAAAAAGAACCAACACACTGGCTAGGGGTGGGCAGGACAAATGCCTAGGATTCTATCATGGAATTACACACTCTCTAAGATGAAAAATCATCAACAACATCAATGTTTCGAAACAGAAGAGCAAACAAGGTACTTTAAAAACTAGACAAACTTTTGAAAAAGGCCTTCTCAAGCCCGAGCAGAAGACAGTGCAGACAGCATCTGTTTCCCTCCACGAGCTGATTTTCTCGAACAGCCCGTGTCGTAGAAACGACGGACCGTGACACACTTACGGGCCTGGGGGTTCTGAAAAGCCACTGCTTTGTCGATCCTCAGCTGAGGCTGAAGGGCAGCCACCTCCCAACGACGAAACTCTGGTGACGTGGTGACATTGAGCAGGAACTCCATGAGGATCTCACTACAGAGGACATCCAGACACAAGTTACATGAGTCAAACATCTAAAACCAACATGCATCCTACGTAACCGCCATGCCGTCAGGATGGAGCATGAGGCCTTCCGGTAAGCACGGCGCTGTAAGCAGGCTGTGAATCACAACCGCACGCCCAAGTCAGAGGTCACGACGCACGTCCTGAGCACACGCAGGTACTCACATGTCGTCCCGCAGGCACTCCACAGTGTAGGCCATGTTTTCCCGTGTCGAAGTCACACTGAATCGGACACAAATTACAGTGAGTTACCCAATCAGAAGTTCTCCCTTCTACATATCTTTGTTAAATCGACCCATTCCTTTGGAAAAATTATTCTGAAGTATCAAAGTATAAATAATAATCTAACAAAAACACACATGCTCATCAACTAAAATTTGAAATATTAAAAACACTAAGTTGTACACCTGAAACTAATATAGTATTGTATGTCAACTATGAACTGAAAAATCAGAAGACCTTTAAATATTAAAAAAATATTTTCAATAGGAAACTGGCAAATCATTTAACCTTGAAAAGGACGCGTCACACGTGGATGAACCACGACGTTATGCTAAGTGGAGTCAGTCAGCCATGAAAGGCGAGTTCTGCGGGATCCAGCTTACGTGAGGTGCCTGTGGAGGTCTAAACCTTCTGGCGCGGGGACAGAAGGGTGGCGCTGGGCAGCAGGGCCTCGGGAGTCGGTATTTAACAGCTGGAGGTGCGGTTGGGGAAGAACAATGTTCTGGAGCAGGTGGTGGTGATGGCTGCTTCCTACTGATTACAGCCACAGGGCTGTACGCCTACAAGTGCTGAGTTCTGTGATATGGGTACTCTACCACAACTCCAAAAGGAATGGCACCCTCCCAGGCTAAGTCCCTCACTCCAGGGACCAACGTATTCATGAGCACTACGTACTATTTTGTTTTAAAAAAATAAATGCCCCAGGTCTTAACAAAATCTGTTTTCCCACAAAACATCTTGTTTTTCAGTCTGTGGATATATAGACCGAATTGCGCCCCTAACTGCTGTGTCTCATATATGACTCTATCGTCCTTTGTTCACGTATTTCCTAAGGATGGGCATTTAGAGTGTTTCAGCATTACAAAGACACCTCTGTGCACGTGGACCAAACACTGTCAGGTTGTAGGGTACGCTCCTTTTCGATATTGGCAGATATTCCTTGATTCTTTTCCAAGTAGCTGTGTCACTTTATACTCCCACCAGCCCCAAAAGAGCTTCTGCATCTCGAGTGACACTGCTGACACAAGGCACGGGTGCCGACAGGGCGCAGGGGTACCCCACTGGTGACTACCAGGGAGACCGCCGCTTCCGGCTTCCTCCTCTGGGAAGCGCCGTGCCTACCCTCTGTGCGGTCATCTTCTCTTTGGTTCTCCTTCCTAATCTGCACTCTTTATTCTTCCAAACCATCCTCTCTGTGCTACGCATGTTCCAAATACCTACTCCCAGTTAATGAAATTTCACTTTAAAGAATCAAGATGTTTTACATTCTGATGTCGTCAAATTGACGGTTTTCTCCTTCCTGTGCCTTCTTTAGGAAATCCTTAACACCCTGACAACAAAGGAAAGCGCCCTTACAACAGACTATTTTCTGGTGTTTTCACTCTTCACTTCCTATTACTTATTTTTAACAAACCTTAATTTTCCACCGACTGCTTCAATTCCGCGGGTTATCTTGAAAGATGAAGCTCCTTTTGTAGTCTTGAAAAAGAAAGAACATCTGCTCTGAGTAATCTTTTAATACCGAGTTTGCCAAGCACCACCCTCTGTCATCACCTCATGTCTAACTCTCATTAGAATCCAAGGGAATCTTACTTAAATAGTGGATCCTTTTTAGTTTCAGAAATACAAAGTTCACCAAAAAGCACAAGCATAGATGTTTATACAAAGTACATTTAGGTAAAAATTCCATGATCAAAGACAATTTTACTGGATTCGTCAGTCTATTCTGAAAGAGATTTGCATATGGAAAGAATAATTTTCTTTTTAGCATGGGTTTTAAAAATTTAATTTTCTTTCTTTTCTCTTCTTTTTAACTGATATGCTCTAGCACTAACATTCAGAACATTAATTTAATGTTTCTCTAACTAGCCTGTGGTTTTTCATGTTATATTAAGGGACTGTACAGGATTGAATAGTGTCTCCCCAAAATTCAGGTCCACGCAGAACCTGTCAACGCGACCTTATTTGGAAACAGTCTTTGTACCTGTTAGTATTTAAAATGAGGTCACACAGGGTTAGGTGGGCCCTACATCTCCCGTGACTGGGAAAATCCAAGAAGCGGGCGATCTGGACACAGGGACACAGAGGCAGAAATGGAGAGATGAGGCTGCAAGCCCAGAGCCCCAGGGACTGCTGGTCACCGCCAGAAGCTGGACGAGGCAGGGAGAGCGTCTTCCTGAGCCGCCAGAGGGAGCCCGGCTCTACTGACACCTCGACCTGACCTCTAGCCTCCAGAACTGGGAGAGGGTACCTTTCTGTGGCTTAAGCCACCCAGTCTGCAGTAACCTGTTGTGGCAGCTCCAGGAAACTAATACAGGGACCTGTTTTTAGTGTTTCTTTTCTGTAGGATCAAGAGACCAGGGCATTTGTAAACAGGCTGAGGCAGTAAAGATGCTCACCAAACTGCACGCAAGACGGAGCAAGTGAGAGGTTCCCAGATTGTTGGAGTCCTCGTATCTACTGCCAGCTTTAACGAACAAACCGATCCTTGCTGCCGGAGCATAGTTCTCCAGAGACGCGATCACTAAGCCGTTCGGTAACTTGGTGAACTGCGTGTGAAATAAAGTGGGGGTGTGATGAATGTCTTTGTATTGCCACGACAGCAGGACGTGTAGAGGCTCCAGGGAGCAAACCAGCAGGACTGACCTCGAGGTCCTGGGGATGTAGGGGCTCCACTGCCGGGGCGGCTGCGGCTTTCACTTTGGGGGCAACTTTGAGGGAGTAAAACCTCTAAACACAAAAAAAGACAAGTTACACACGCTCATCGCTAGAACAGCATATTGGAGCCTAGTGTGTACCAGAGCAGGAAGGATTCCATGGTAAAAGAACTCCATAGGAAGATCTAACCAATTAACTCATGACCGTTAACCTACCAGCTTACCCAGGCCCCCTTAACCCTCTATTCATTCGTGATTCACAGAGCCTAACGGAATACTGAATTCTATGTGTCCATTTTTTACGACGTAAGAATTACTGCATTTTCCTTCGCTTTTTAACTATCTGATTAAAGGTTCATGCGGTTCTTTCCAGCTCTGATGCTTTGGAAGTATTTGAAAAGTGTGGGACGGCCACATCCACACCCTTTTGTGGATTTCAGCACAAAGGCTTCCTTTATCTGCCCAACGAGTCTCATCATTTTAGTCTACTTTGCAACTGAAATGACTTCGTCTCCTCACTCATTTCAGTAACATTTAGAAAAGACAAATTTCACCAAGGAAAACTTCCTTCAAGTCCCCAATATTCCCCACAGTATCTTCACTCTCGTGTGTGCTATGCTGAGATGCATGCCCACGGACTCTATATCTTTTTTGACTAATACAAATTTAGGTCACCCTGAGATTTACGACAGCTTTATCCACGGCAGTGGATATAACATACTGCCACTGGTAGGGGAAAGTGTCTTATATGTTGGCTGATGAATCAAAATGCTTTGCTTTATTCAGTTGTTTTTTTGTTTTGCAAATGACATACAATGACACAGAATTCATTTGGATTATCCTAAAGTTCATGAGGTTGCTGGTGGAGATGTATCCTGAGAGTTAATAAAACTTGCTACTCCCAAGAACTTGCTAGAGTTTCCGAGGACCCCCAAGCAAGGTAGCAGGGCCTTCTCTGAGGGACAGAGGGCGCTCTGCTGGGCTTTCCCCATCAACGCGGCACTAAGGTGGCTCCTAGCTTGCATTTGCTGTTGGTACCTTTTAATTATAAATTACAATTAGCTTTGCTTCATCATCATCATCAATTTTGCTTGCTGGGTATGGTATAGTTAACCCTACTTGTGACTTTGACTTTTGATTTTCCAAAAAGTCAAATTTAAGATTTTCAAATGTGAATAATCCATAGTTCCACTGCCAAGGGACACTCAGGTGCTTTCCCCTTAAATGTGTTTGAACAGTGACACTGTTGATCATGGGATTCCTGAAACCTGTCCCACTGAAATCAGTTACAAAGATTTATCCTGGTGTCACACAATTACTAACTAGATCATTTTAATAACAAAACGTGTAAATTTATTCTTATGCAAATTTGTTATAATTAGAAGCAGCATTAACCATTGCTTTCAAGTGCACTGCAATGTGCTTACATTGGTCCTCTCCAACTTTGTTACCTTTGGGTTTTTTTGTATACTGGAAGGTGGGGATGGATGGAGATTTGGGGTTCTTTTGCCAGGCTAAGTGGGCTGTCCTCAAAGGGTTGTTAATAATTGGTTTTCTAGGCGGGTCACACTGCAGCCTAAACGATGGCCATGTGTATAATCCGCAGTGTATCTACTTAAACATTAAGCACAGGGAAACTCCATTCCCTGGCTTTCTGAACCTCCCTCTAGCAGGTTACTAGGTTATTATTGGCATTTTGAGCTGGATCCTTTATTGGGGGGGAGGGGGGCTGCCTTTGTGCACTGTAGGATGTTTAGCAGCGTTCCTCCACAGAACCGTCTCCAGAGGTTGCCAAACTATTCCCTCGGGGCAAAAACTGACCCACCCAAGATTTTAAAAAGCGTTCCCGGTCTCCCCACTTGAATAACCACCACGCCATAGTGATATAACACTGACACCCGAGTTTCCCCCACATGACAGCTATGTCTCACTCGGGCTCGTAAGAGGCGCCTTGAGTACAAGAGCTCCGCGACAGGAACTAACAGATCACGGAAAGCACGCGTCACTGCCAGGACACCGTAATAATCAAAGGCACAGTGACAAGCGTTTCCCAGGCCATCAGCTCATTTCTTCCCTGTAACTGTACTCATAAGCTCACGTTAACCGTTGGGGAAACTGCTGCTCCCTGATACACCGACAAGCAGAGGCCGCAGCTGACAGGGTAAGGGTGGGGGGCTAGGTCTACTCCGACGCCCCCCAGGCCTCACGGTCTCTTCAGGCACGCAACTGCAGCAGTGACCTTCACAGTTCTCTCCACAGAGTCGCTTCACGGGCGCTCTGAAGCCCGCTCCCTCCTTCGGGGGTTCGGCGTTAGGTCTCTTCTGCTTACAAGCAAGAGCTGGACCGCCAACGCCCGACCCACTCAGCCAGCCAGCCCCACTTGGCCCACAGGGTTCAGCTGAAGGACAGACCGAAGCCCAAGGCCCCAGGACCCTAGACCGGGCACCTCCGGTCCGCACCACCTTGCTGACGGGCTGCTCCCCAACACTTCCCAAGCCCGCCGGCTGTGCTCACCGACAGGGGCCCGGCTCTGCTTAACAGCTTCATCGCTCAAAATTGCTCTGACCCGCGGTCACTGCCGGCTTTGGGGAATGCCAAGATGGTGGCGGGCGACGGCAGTTTCCCAGCGTCCCCAGCGACACTTCCACGCCCCCTCCGTGAGGGAGACGCTCTATCTCCACCGCGCTCTACTGCTCCCTGGAGGAGGTTGGACCAGTCCCATTCCTCCAAAACGCAGGACAGGGAGACGCATAATTTCTTAAGTAAACGTCCAGCGGAGAGCTCAGGTCACCGCGTTTTGGATTCTCTTCCTGGCCCGGACATCCACTCTGCAGTCCTCGTCTACGTCTAAGGCAGCCCACTCCACCCCCGCCACTTTGGACTCTCCCGATCCGGATTATCCAATGAAACGGCCTCTCTCCCTGGGATCCTGCGCCTCGTCTTGCTCCCCGTGGCTCCGGCGGCTTGGAGGTCGGTTGTCTTGCAGACTTGCGCCTCGGAGGCGGGTGGCATGGCCTCCGGCTGGGTGACGTCCTCAGTAGGTCGTTAGCGCCTTGAGGGCAGAGGCCTCTCCAGGGCATTCGCTGGCTTAACTCCCAGGACAGGCTGGGGACATACGTAAGTGGGTGCGAGACCTAGGGAGTCCTCACAACTAAGGTCTCTGCTCTACTGGAATTTATAGTCTAGGCCGGCGTTAGGTAGAAAATAAAAAGCAGTTCTCGTATAAGAAAAACTAAAATGTTTTGAATAGTAGGGGTGTGTGTGAGAGAGACACACCTCGGAGCTGAAACGTGCATACTGGGTCAGGTGACTCGGGGGCAAGGGCGTTCTCTCCTCTTTTAACCGTTAGGTTACCCTTGTGTCAGACAATCTGCGAAAGATCCAGGGGCGGTCCCTACCCTTCAGGGACTTCCTTTTTTGTACGGTAGTTGGCAGACCAACAGCATCACTTCGGGTTGTTAAACATGCAGACTTTTCAGGTTCCGTACTGGGTCAGTATTTGCGTTTCCGCAAGATCCCGGGGCGATTCAAACGCACACTGAAGTTTCAGAAGGGCTGGTGTTCCAACCGTTACAAAGCACAAACTTCTGTCCTCTTTGGCCTGTGGCTGAATTCCTCCACGCCTTCAACTAACAGGATTCCGGTCTTTAAGAATCTGGCGCCAACCCAATTTCTGTGCTTTCAGAGGGTACCCCTAATTCAGTCCATACCGTACAGGAGTTACCTAAATTGTGGACTTGCACTAGGGGCGCAAGAGATGATTTTAAGTTGGTACGTGAACGAATGTGGTTCCATTTTAAGTCACCTGTTTATTTTGCATATTATGGGCAAGCAATGCTGGTAATGAATTTCGTCTTTGAATACACGTATAAAAGAATAAAAATGGGTTTAAATAACATTAAGTGCATTGACTATAGGTGACAGGGAGATATGGCAAAAACGATGAAGGTGTTATACCAATGAGTGAAGTATGGGAAGCACTGCTATGATCAAGTCACCCAGCTGCTTAAAAAATTTCAAAGATTCCCTGTTTTTTTCAGGATGAAATTAAAATGAACATGGCGTACAAACCTCTGTCTCCAGTACTTTTAGTCACTACCCCAAATTAGCCGCACCCAGTCCAATCACTGGAACTTCATCATCTAACAGTTCAGGCTGGGGTGGGGGTGGGGGTGTGCACGCACACACACACCCACTCAGAATGCTCACTTGTTCTTTGGTTATAACCACCCATCACCAAAACACAACTGTGACCCAAGTAAAAAAATTCTGTTTGAAATATGGTAGGATCTAAAACATAATTCATGATACTAGTTACATAAATAATAAAATCCTAAGTTTATTCAGGATTTTGCAACATTGCACAATTGTCTGTTAACCCTTCGACTACACAGTAGGACTGCCATCTTGGGGACTGAGCCACCACCTCCACGTCATCGGGCCCTAACTGCATGACTGCTGCTGGTATGTGGAGGGTGTGTGGAGTTGAGAGGGGGTGCCATTATGAACACATGTGCTACTGTGTGGTGCTGGGAGGAGGTGTACATTCCCCACCTCATGCTCTTCAGCACCCAAACAGCTGTAATTACATAATTACAGTGGTGGGGGAGCCAGGACCTCTGTGCTCCAATTCTCACTTTGTGTTGTCACTTCCTATATATACCCTGTGACAAGCTGAAAAGACAATGGAGGACACAGAAGGAGAAAGTCGGTGAAAATATAGAGCAGACGGAGGGAAGGAAGAAGAGGGTGGACTGCTTATGTCTTCTGGCATTAATGGTTAAAACCTCTTTTCTTCTTTTATGGAGGCTGCTGCCCAGTCCAGCATAAAAACAAGGGTCTAGGTAACAGCAAGCCTTGCAGTGAGTGTCTCCAGGTTGCTTGAGCAGCTCACGTCAGGTTTTGCCACACTCTCCATTTTCCTGCAGAATAAAATGGTGCCCCTGAAACGGTTTCTGCAAACGAGACGCTAAAAGCCCTGGGAGAGCAAGGGCGCAGACAGGCAAGACCAGATGAGTGCAGTGCTGGAGAGCTCTGTTAGTTTTCTTCACTCCTGGAGCCGGACTCCCTGCCCTGCGCTGCAGCTGGGTGGGTGCGCATCTGTGGGGGTGGGGGAATGTCAAAGGGAGTGAAGCTATACTGGGGGCAAAAGAGACCCCAGGAAAGTGGTTTGATCTTGCATTTGGGGACATCACCTTGCCCTGTTAGGCCCAGAGGGCTTCATCTCGGCCCCTCCTCATCCCTAATTTTAACGATTGGCATTTCCTTCCCCATTCCTCTCAGAATCCTACCCAGGCAAAAACCAACCTCATCTTGTTTGAGTGATGACATGACTGAAGACATGCTGCTACCTGGTGGTATTTTGTACTGATGTCAGGAAAAATTCTTAAGAGTAAAAATGACTTCTTAAGTGTTAGAATTGCTGACCTTAAATGACAATCCCCTGGAAGGCCCAGCCCACTTCCCCCCCAAAGCCAAACCTGCGTTGGCATTCTGCAGGGCTCCAAGTAAAATGCAGATGGCAGCTTCACTCCGACAGTGTCTCCAGGGTTGGGACCTGGGAATCCGCATTTTAAACAAATGCCCCCAGGTGCTTCTAGTGCACAGCAGACATCGGGCCCAGTCTCTGCTCTACATAGTAGTCAATCTGATACTCTTTCAGCTTCTGATTCACTGGGTTTGAGATGAGGCAGGGCATCCACACGTTAACAAGATCCGCAGTGCGTTCTGACACACGCGCTGGGACATTTCTCATCACATGGGCTGCTTGTGGTGATCTCAGGTGCTCAGGGAAAGGGCAGCTGTCTGGGACCCCCGCAGCTCTCCTGAATCACAGTCTCTGCGGCTGGGCTCTGTCGCCTGCTGTTTTCACGGGCCTGAGAACCTCTGCTCTGTGCTGTATCGGCTTTGGCTCTTCCGCTGAACTTCCAGGAGCCGTCCCACACGATGCAGACTTGGCCCCTGGATGTATCTGTCCCTCAGAGGTCAGAGGCCCCTCTTCTATTTCTCCCTGTCATCTGAGCTGGCTCTGGGATAAAAATTGTAGAGATGTTCCTGAGACAGCTCAGAACACTTGTTTCTCTATTTATGTCTCCCATACATCTGAAGGGCTTTTTGTACACATGGGTCCTGGCTTTAGTCCTCAAAATAGAAGATAAATTAGGGGACTTGTTTAAAAATAATTGTTTCATTCCCAGGGAACACTTTTTACACACAGACACGTCAAGGCACACATGTAAATATATATCTAAAAATATGTAATTGTCACTGTCACTTACAGGCAGGTTGGCAACAAGGTGTGAGATGGTGATTGGAACCACTGTTCAATTATCTCTATAATTTTGGTTTTGTTTTCAGATTTCTATTTGGGCAAAGCTCAGGAATACTTGCTCCAGTGGGATCTGGTTAATGGAATAATCTTCTAATCAAAGATATTCATCTTTGATTGACAACTGGATAAAGAAGATATGGTACATATATGTAATGGAATGTTATTCAGCCATAAAAAGAATGGAATCTTACTACTTACAACAACACGGATGGACCTAGAGAGCATTATGCTAAGTGAAATAAGTCACATACAGAAAGACAAATACCATATGATTTACTTAATATTCAGTATAATAAGAATGTTTCCAGAACAAAGGTAGGGAAGGTTTATTTACTGCCCATTATAAAAGTTTTGGGTTCCTCTCTAACACAACCCACTGAATGTGCAGGTAATACCTGGCTTTCTTTGTGTTGACTTGTAGAAACTGGGGAGTGGGGAACTGGCACAAGTATAACAAGTACTGCTATTGTTGTTAATGAAGTCCTTTGTCTCTGACTCTGGATTCCGGGGGGCTCTGACTCTGCCAGTATTCATGAAACTGTGGTAAGCTAATCTGATAAGTCAAGGATTCAGGTAAAATCTCAGACCCTTCACAGTTCAGTTCTTAACAACAGGTCACTTACCTTAATCTCCAAAGATTATGAACTTTTTTTCTTTGGGGGTTCAATTTCTGTGTGTGTGTGTGTGTGTGTGAGAGAGAGAGAGAGAGAGGAAGAGAGGAGGAAGTGGAGAAGAAGACAGAAGGAAACGAAGACAAGACGGGAAGAGAGGGGGCTCTAGGTGCTTAGTTGCAGGCAGCCGACCAAGAAAGACAGAAAGGTCACTAGTTGGAATGGAACCTCACAGCAGCTTTATTTCTTGGTCATCTTCCATTTTACCAATATTAGCAATGGCCAGGAAGACTTGTTCCAGTGTTATCTGACTGATGGAATAGTCTTCTAAACTGAATGATGCTTTAGCTTCCTCCAAGACACCGAACACCTTTCACAGAAAAATAATGGCAGCGTTACCACTGCGGTAGCTGCAGACGAACCTTCCCCCACCCAGTCATTCCCCAGCTCCTGCCAGGTTTATGCTTATGGACAAAAGATACAGGAGGGGGACGTCAGAAAGGAAGGAAAAGATGGTTGAAAAACAGAAGAGGTAGTTCTCCATCCCAAGTCTCCTCGTCGGTGTGGAATGATAGAATGTGCGGTCACAAGTCCCCATCAAACTGCAGGGGCCTTTGAAAAGAAACTTAAAGGTTCTCCTGTGATAATATCAGGCTCCCATTCCACACGCCTGAATCCCAGAGCTTTCTATCAGTCCTCTATTAACATGTCAGAAGGGTATGATTTCAGTAATCACCTTTCCCCAGCAAATTTCCCTTTTGGGAATGTGGCAGTCAATAATCCCTCGATACCCCTGGTTGATGATGTTACCTAAGAAAGAGAAGGTTCGACAGGTGAGTAACATAGAGGACCCTGCATTTGGTAGAGCTTTACAAAATGCTCCAATAATTTCTGTTCCGATTGTCCACACCAATGGGAGAGAGAACATGTGCAGTGAATACACAAGACGGCAATCCCAAAGGCCGTTCTTTTGAGTGTATGCACTTTGTTAAGTACGGCAGATTTACTTCCACGTGAAATAGGGTCTCATTGCCTGTAGACTGTGAAAGTTGTCTGGAGTAGGATAATTGCTTTTGGGCATGGAAAAATTGATAGCTCACATCCTCATTTTCCCAAACCTGACATCCATGGAATCCTGTTCTATAGAACTTTCTAAACATTGTTCTGAAACTACACTCATGATGTTTGGGTGTGGTTTCTTCTTCCTGTGTGTGTGTGTGTGTGTGTGTGTGTGTGTGTGTGTATCTATTCTCGTGACTAGGCAACCTTTATTCTAAATGTATATAAAACACAAATGTGAGGGCATTCACTGGAGCAATGAGATATCACAGCTTTTTGAAAATATGGTAGTAATCGTGTAGCTCTCCCTAACTGACAGGATGCATTTATATTTATTATTCACACAGTTAGAGACTACTGCCAATGGAATTAATTGGGATTAAAATATTTAAATAACTACATGTCAATAATAGTAAATGATTTTATTTTGTAATGAGTTCCTTAAATAACCTCCATGAATAAGTAAACATGTCCAACATATAGGAAGTGTGTGGAACCTAACTGTACAGTTTAGTGAATTATAATAGTTAACAAACATGTAACTGACAGCCAGCACTCTAAAAGTCACCAATGTGCCACTACCAAGACTTCCTCCTTTTTAAAGACAACTATCTTGATTTTTATTGAAAGCATTTCTTTGCTATTCCTTATAGTTTTATTACCTAAGTATGGAACCCTAAATACTAAAGGTTGGTTTTTGCCTTCTTTGTACTGCATATAAATGCAATCATACAGTACATGTTATTTTTATCTGGCTTCTTTCACTCATATTTTTAAGATTCATTCATGTTGTTGTGTACAGCTATACAGTTATTTTCATGACATCCATGACTTAGCACAATTGTCACAAGTCAGTCTTACCTATATTACCTGGGAATTGTGTTGCAATGAATTCTTTGAACTCCTCTAGTTTATCTTCATTCTTATCCATCTTAATCTTTGCTGTCAGAGTGTATACATTACCAAACTTGTTCTTGAGGTGCTGAGGGGTGCCCAGGCACCTGAACCTCCCCGTTGTCATGATGGCCAGCCTGGTACAGAGAGCCTCACATTCTTCCATGCTAGGGGGACAAAGGAGATACAGCTGAAGAGGGTCTCTTTCAGAGGGCACATGCGGTATTTCAAAATGGAGATAGGACTGCCAGGTTGTATCCGCAGTAGGAAAGCAGGGTATCGCACGTGACCACCACTAAGTCCATGTGTGGGGGGAGGAGATTGTAAAATGCAGACCAATTGGTTCCTACACCCACAGCAGGGACAGTTCCTTCCCTAGCCCCCTATCTTCGGCCAACTCCAGATTCCAGAACTCAGTGTAGGATTCTTGGCTATAGCCAGAATTAGCCTCTACCCACAGAACTGCTTACGCAGCTCAAAGACAGAGACAAGTTCACGGACTTACACTTCTGGCTCCAACTAATTCCCTCCTCTACTCTTCCAACCCTCCACCCAGACTCCCAGTGGGCCTACCTATGGGAAGATATGATGATGGCCTTGCCAGTCCTACACATCCATGCCACTGTGTCCCAGAGTAGGCGCCGGGCAACTGGGTCCATGCCAGCAAACGGCTCATCCAGGAAGACAACCGAGGACCTTCCCATTAGGGCAACAGCGGTGCTCAGTCTACGTTTGTGTCCTCTACTTTACAGCCAAAGAAGAGAGGAAGTGCAAGAGAAAGAAAACATAAGGGTCTGTGCATCATTAATTCAGAGGTCAGAATGAGCTCATAGCCTCCACATGCTGATGTGATTGGACTCATGACGCGGCAGGCCCAAGTCCAGGTGTACGTACCAGCGCATTTCCAGTGAAGTGATATTTTTTGGTAACTGATTTCAGCATCATCAGTGGTGAAACAGTTTTGTTTTGGGGGCTATCGAACCATAGGGAGGTAGGGACAAAGGAGCTCTTTTCTGAAGTGCAAGCTCATGTCTGCAAAAGGTACACTTCATACAGGTGGGACCTGGCTTACTGCTGACATCTGAACCTGGACAGGACATTAGCTGTGTCACAACCATTGCCTCTGTGTGACCACAAGATTGGGTTGAGTTTGCAGGCATTCATTCTAAACAGTAGGAACACAGGTGGGCAGCCTGATAACGGAACAACATAGAATCTCACCTGTACGTGTAGATAAACTTGTCCGCATGGGTTTCCAGGAGCAATGAATGCAAATAGGTTTCCACATACTTGTAAATGTCTGGCTCAGGGACCCCCCGCAGCCTGGCATACATGACCAGCAATTCCCGACCTGTCATGTGGTTCAGCATGGCATCAGACTGAGGACAATAGCCAATTCTTGACCGAACCTAAAATCAAGATGGTGATCATAAGCAACAGATCCAAGTCAACCATTCCACTGGGCATACGGTTCGCATGTTTTCTAGCCCTGCTGCTATGAGGGTTTCATACCCATCGAGCTCTCAACGAGGATTACTTCCTTTCTAGTATAAAGAGCCTTTACAGTTGAAACCCACTGTAATGAAATGTAATCCTGACTTCCCTAGCTGGAATTTTCAACACACACGTGTTGCGCACTGCCATGCACCCGAGGTAGATTTTTGTTAGAGGAAGGTGCCTAATCGAGTATCTCCGGGACAAAGCTGTTCATTTATTTCATTTCCCTCCTCTTTCTCATCTCGCCCTCTCCCTCTTTCCCCCCAACTGTGTACACAAATTGAACTGACCCTGAACCAAGGACTTCACATTTCTTATCAATTCTTTTCATTATATTTGTATATTCTCCCCTTTTTACAAACAGGTCTATCCATTTCCTTATTTTCACAAAGCTCTAATTGTTTTGATTTACTTGTTAGTTACCCGACTTTACAGTTTTACTTACTAATTTAGGCACTGTTGTCTATATACGTGTATGGACGTATATGTCCTTTCCTTCAGTTCATTTTGATTTTTTTCTGAGTCAGGTGTTTAAATTGTTTACTTTCATTGAAATTAGTATATAAAAATATGTTATTCTGAGTAGTGGTTTACTGTATTTCATAGTCTCTGACATAAAATGCTTTCATTATTTTTAGAAGTTTTTGTAATTCTTGTTTGAAAGCAAGAGAGGAGGTTGCTTCTATTTCATTTGGTGCAAAAAATAGTCATAACTTTTCTATCTCTGTTTATGTTACGTTTCAGTATTAGTACCCCTTTTTGGTCAGTTTTGATGCTTTTAGGATTGAATACCAGCTTGTTTTATATTAAGGCCAAGACTTCCAATTTCTTATTCTTTGCATTTTATTTTCAACATTTCTGAATCATTGCAAAAGGGTATCTTGAGATTACTGTGAATTTGAGCTTTATTTGGGATTATAATTTAAAAATCTTTTTCATAATAGGTGACTTAAACCAATTTATATTTCATATTGGTATGACTGGTGTTTATTCCCTTTTCAGTTTTCTTTTAATATTTATAAAATATCACATTGTTTTAATAGTATCTTTTATAAATATCCATTTATAAATCTCATATTTTGTCTCTGAAAACATTTTAATTCTATGACCATTCACCATCCTATTTTGTTAAGGTATAACTGGCTTACCATAGACTACACATATTTAAGTTGTACAACTTAGTAACTTTTGATAAATACATATGACTGGAAACCATCACCACAATTGAGGGAGTCAGTATATCCAACACCCCCAACAGCTCTGAGTGCCCCTTTTTAATTCCTGCCTCTCTCTGCTCCTCACCCTCAGGCAACAACTAATGCACTTTTTGCCACTGTGAATTATTTACATTTTATAGTTTTGTATAAATGCAATGATAGAAACATGCATTTTTTATTCTGGCTTCTTTCACTTGCAATAATTGTTCTGCGATTCATCCACATTGCAAGTATTAACAGTTGGTCCACTGTACTGCCACTGGGTGGCATTCCATTGCACAGATGTATCACCATTTGCTAATCCATTCACTTGTGAAGGGACATTTGCAATGTTTCCAGTTTGGGGAAGATTACAAATAAAACTGCCTTTACTTTTAAAGAATATTTTTGCTGGATATATAAGTCCAATTTCACTTCTGAATATTGATGCAAACTCCTAAAAAAAAAATAGCTGCATAGAAATCCAGCAGCTTCCTGAACTAAACAATTTTCTTAAGACTATAAACAATAATTAGACAAGGCAACTCCTTGATTCTGGTGGAACAAGATAGAAAAGGACCACTTCATGATTATGTCTGAAATAAGACAGAGGCAGGGATATTCTCCAATCGCACATATAACTAAATAAGTCCCTCTTCTGACTAACATAAGCGGTGCTTTTATTTTTCACAGCTCTAGCCTTGTTTTAATCACCTTGCCTCCTGGGTGAAAATACCAATAATCACCAATGTCCCCCACTTCCCAGCAGCCTGCAACCTCCACTTCTTTCTAATCCCCTACAAAAGCCCAAATCCTGTAGTAATGCCCTTCCCTTTTACTGAGACCCCTCCAGTCCCTCTGTGGTGCATTTCCCTTGGCTGCAGCAAATAAATAAATAAATTAGTAAATAAACCTAAATTTGTTTGGCTACAGGTGTTTCTAGTGATCTCAGTTAATGAGATTTACTAGAGCAATGACCTAGAATCAAGTGGCCACAAAGAAGAAGGCTGGTACACAGAAGGCTCTCCATTAACGGGAACTCAAGCAGATTTTGTGCCAGTTGCCTGAGATCTGGCCAGTCGCTTGAGAGTGCCGGCTGCTGAAGTGCTGGTTAACAGAGAGTCTCCTTACATTTATCCAGCATCTACCCATTGCCATGGGTGCCGGTTAACTGAGAGTCTACTGCATTTACTGACCCACAAGTTTCTGCAGGACAGCAATCAAAACAATATGGCACTGCATAAAAACAGACACAAGCCAAAACCATGACTATACAGTCAACTAGTTTTTGACAAGGGCACCAAGAATACACACTGGGGAATGGACAGTCTATTCAGTAAGTGCTGTTGGAGAAGCCGGTGGCAGGGAAGGAAGGCGTTACGAAACAGAAGGAGCCTTTGGTGGGAACAAAGCTGCCACCATCAAGAAGACATCAGAAAAGAAACCCACCACAGAAGAAAAGCAGCCTGTGGCATGAACTTAAATTTGTTTATTCCATAAAAGTCAAATCACTATGGACAGCTCATTTTGAATAAAAACCTTATCAAAGGCAAAAAAAAAAAAGTGGAGTTGGATTCCCACATTTAAAGAATGAAATTGGACCCTTAAACCACACACAATGAGTAACTCAGAATGGATTCAAGACTTAACTGGAAGACCTGAAACCATAAATCTTCTAGAAGAAAACAGGGAAACATCTTCCCTGACATTGGCCATGGCAATGATTTTTTGGATATGAGGCCAAATGTACAAACAACAAAAGCAAAATAAGCAAGTGCACGGCAAAGGAAATAATCAACAAAATGAAAAAGCGACCTACAGACCAGGAAAAATACTTGCAAACCATCTCTCTGATAAGAGGTTACTATCCAAAATACATAAGAAACTCCTATAACCTAATAGTAAAAACCAAAACCAAACCAAAACAAAACAAAAACCAAAGAAAGACAAATGACCTTATTAAAAGTGGGCAAAGGACCCAAATAGACATTTTTCCAAAGAAGACATGCAAATGACACACATAAAGGTGCTTAATACCAGTAATCATCAGGGGAATGCAAATCAAAACTCCAGGTAGATGCCGCCTTACTCCTGCTAGGACGGCTGTAGCGAAATGGGATGACAAGTGTGGTGAGGACGCGGAGACCAGAGAGCCCTTGTACACTGCTGGTCAGAATATAAATTGGTGCAGCCGGTACGGAAAACAGCATGGAGGCTCGGCAGAAAACGAGCAATGGAACCGCCATGTGATCGGCAATCCCGCTTCGGGTTATGTCCCAAAGGCAATGAAGTCAGGACCTCTGAGACGTCTGCACTCTCCGCACTGCACTGTTATTCGCAGTCGCTGAGGATACAGACAGCTAATGGCAACAAAGGACATGCTTGTCGACAAATGAATGCCTCAAGAAAATGTCGCACATGCACAGAATGGAGTATCGTTCCGCCCTGAGAAAGGACAGCCTGTCCTCTGCACCCACGTGGATGACCTTGGGAGGCGTGTTCTGCTACCTGAAGTGAGCCTCGCTTCCAGGTGGAGGCCAGAGTGGGGCATGGGCATGCAGGGAGCGCAATGGGACTAAGGTACAAAGTCGTGTCAGTGGTGACGGAGAGCTGATGTACAGCATGGTGGCTGCAATGGTAACGCTGTGTCAGATCTGGGCACGCGTGACGGGAGTGGGTGTCAGGGACACTCCTCACACACGCATGAAATGGCAACTGTGAGGAGCAGAGGCGTTGATGTGAACTTAATGGTAGCCATCACTTCACTATGTCTGTCACATCATGTTGCACACCTTAAACACGTGCACTTTTTATTTAAAAAGTTACAGAAACTCACTTACAGTAAGAGAAAAATGAAAACCACACTGAAATGCCATTTTTAAAAACTTACCAGCTTGGCAAAAATCCCAAAGACTGGTGCTAGGCTCTGGCCAGTGTGGGCAGTCTCCAGCAGCATTGGTGTGACGCAAGTGTACACGAGCACGCGTGGGACGCGCTTTGTGTAGCCTTCTCCACCTCTCGTGGGACCGGGTGGCCGGCGGGCCTTGGGATGCGTGCCGTCCTTCCTCGGACGGCCCCTCTTGCTATACATTTTAAAATTCTTTTCGTCGTTTTCCTTCCCACTTACATAAACATGCTCTACTTGCTAAAAGCTATAATCCTGTCCTTGTCATCTCCTAGGCTCTGTCACTCTTTCCCCCTTTGACAGCTGCCCTTCTCAGTGTGGCCACACTCTTTATTTCCCATCCTCCCTTGCCTGTCTGTCACCCCACTGCATTCAGATTCCAGGGACGTCCAGTGGACACTACGCAGGCCTGTCTGCCCTGACATCTCCGTTTCACTTCCTTCTTGAAATCTTCTTACATGTGGATTATGTAATAAAACTGCATCCAGATTATCCTCCTAATTCACTAATTCTCCTCAAGTTCTTTTCCGATCATTCTGTCCATATCTTAGCCCTACCAGACCTGAGGCCCTGAACCTAACTGTCCCCTATACCTGGGCTCCTGAGCATTAAACAGAAAAAACCAACATGATCTAGAAAAACGTTAGTTACATGCAAACCAGTGGTTAGAATAAGATGGAACTTGGAGTCATGTTTTTCACATACGAGGCAAAGTACCGAAAATCAGGTACCATGGTCTAGTGGCAGGTTTGGAAATGACTGAAAAATCAGTACAGTGGGCTGGGAGGGTTAGAAAAGTTTACCGTCCTCAGGACTCAGCCCCTCTCTTTCCTCTCATGACGGCAGTCCCAGTAGATGACCTCATCTATTTCCACAGTTTAAATTTCACTGGTACCTTGATGAATCCCAAATTCGTTTCTCTGCCAGTTCACGAGCATAGGTTCCAACTGTTCACGAGCTGTTCTCCCATTTGGATGTGTCACAGACATTTTAAAACTCAACACCTGCTCCTCTAAATACACTCATCTCATGCACCGACTATCGTGGTGAACAGAACCTTCACCCATTTACTGGTTCAAGACAGAAATCTGCAATATCTTAGCTTTTCTTCTTTTCCTTATAGTCCACATTCAAATGCAGCCTAAACCTGTCATTCTACTTTCTTAGTATCTTTCGCTACTTTTATAATCATTGTTTTATATCAAACTCTAATTATATCACAGCAGGTTGAGTGAAATAACTGCACTTCCTGTTTCCACTTTGACGCTTTTATAGGTATTTATACTTTGTATCAGTCAAAAAGAACGTGTGCCTTTTCCCAAACTATGTTATCGTGACTATCACTGTCCCTGGGGTCAGCTACTTTTGAGTAAAGAATCTATCTATCTATATCTATGTATCTGTGTATCCGTCCATCCACCCATCCATGCTTTCATGTCCCCCACCCACCTGCCTGGTAACCTCCGCCCTTAGGGCACCAGTTCAGTGATTCGGATCACAAATACCTTTCTGATATTTTCAGTGATGCTAACACCATCAATTAACACAACTCCAGAGGTTGCAGTCTCATCTCCAGTCAACATTTTAAATGTAGTGGTTTTTCCAGCTCCATTTAATCCAAGTAATCCAAAGCATTCAGACTTTTTGACTAAAAGGGAGATATTTCTTACAGCCTCTACAACTGGACACTTAAAATAAATCTGAGAAAATTAAAAAAAAAAAATCACAATGTACTGAAGCACTGATTAAGGGTCAGCCACGGCCACAACCCCTGTGGGTCACTATGTGGGGACCGCATCATGGGAGTGCTCCCGCTTTCACCCCTCGATTTTACCAGTCCATATGCAGATCCCAAACAAGTGCCATGGATTACCTCTTGGCCAGTAACCTCTTGGCGGGGATGAAGCTCGGGGCCATGTTTGTCATTGAATGACTTTACCTTTGTAAGTTCTTTAAGAAGCAGTGGGTCTTTCTTCAGCTGAGGCTGTGCCAGGACTAGCTTCCTTTCGTCCTCTACATTGCCATCTTCATATTCTTTGCATACTTGGATGGACCCTGCAGCCTGTATTTTCAAGACAAGGATCACAGACGTGAATACACTTCAGATACCCAGTTTACACTGAGTGGCACTTTGAACGCTGACCTGGGAGAGTAATTTCCATGGTGTCAGAAAATGTGGGGCTAATTTACAAGCGACTCTCTACCAATTTCCCAAACGCTTAAGCACAGATTTATTCTTGACTTGCTTAGTTTTGGAAACTGTAGACATGAACCAATTTTTCTACAGTTATGAGAGAGCAGTATGTTCTGGTCAGGAACATGGACACTTTATGGGGGAAAAGAGCGACACAGATCCTATTAATTATTGTCCACTGTGATTTGTTCCAACAACACACCCCAGACACCGTGGGATGGATCCGAAAGAGAAGAACGGACTCGTCCTTTCCGAGGGCAGGCCTCTCACGGGTGACGTCTTAGCTGCGAGTGAAGGACAGACGAGGCTTTACCGACAGACCGGGGGCAGGTGAGGGCGGGAGGAAGGCCGCCGTCGGCAGCGGGAACTCAGCGAGGTGTGATGAGGTGAAACGCCATGACGTGTTTTGTGAGTGAGAATCTGGACCATGTGAGTAAACGTCTGTTGACTGGAACCGTCTGTGTTTACATCGGGGCCTCAGTAACAGGACGGGTCCAGGAGGGGCGGAGCTGGAGACCACGTTCGGCTCAGGACACATACGAATTCTAAGAGTTGCGTCAGGTGGAGGTTTGTCTTTCCTTCCTTTTCCCATCTCAGAACGGGATGTACAGGAGTGGCAGGAGTAAACATCCTTGCCCTGTCTCCAGTCTTAGGGGGAAAGCATTCCCCCACATTGGCTGGAGGCTTTGTATCAGTTGGAGAGAGTCCTTTCTTTCCCCAGTTTGCAGACAGGTTTCTGTCGTAAATGGGTATGCTAAATGTCGTCAAACGCTCTCTCTGCAGTAACCGATAGGAATAGGTAGCTTTTCTTTTTGAGATTATTAATACTGTGGATAACAATGATTTATTTTCAAATATTCAACTAGCTTAACATTCATGGAATAAACCCCACTTGTTCACAGTGTATTATTCTTCCTATGGATTCTAGCTGTGACTATTTTGTGGAGGACTCGTGTGTCTGTGTCCCTAAGTGATACTGGTTTCTTCTACTTCCTCTGGTTCTGGTATTGGAGTAATGATAGCTTTATAACGAGAACTGGGAAATGCTTCTACCTTGTCTAGTCTCCGGAAGAAAGTGCACAGAACTGATGTTATTTCTTTAAGATTTTGGTAGCATTCATCAGTGAAATTATGCAGGTGTGGAGTTTTCTTTTTGGAGGTTTTAAACTATGCACAAAATGTTGTTTAATTGAACTAGGACTACATAGCTTCTTTATTTATTGAGTGAGTTTTGGTACTTTGTGTCTCTCTAGGGATTGTTCTATTTCATCTAAGGAGCCAAATTTATAAGCACAGAGTGGCTTGTATTTCAGTGGGATTTGTAGTGATGTCTTTTCATTTTGCCTTCAGATTGGTAATAATTTTTAAAATCCTAGGTAAAATTCTGAGATTATGTGAAATTATGAGAGCTATATATAGCATAGTCATGGTGGAGGCCATGACTCCCTACAATCCTAGTTTTAAAGAAGTCAATTCCATAATTGAAACCAAATATACCCCAAAGACAGCATCTGTACAAGGCAGTGCTTTCTGTTGTAATCAATCACAAATGGATTGTTTCCTTGTCAGCAGAGGATTCAAAGCTTCAAAACTAAAACCCAAACTAAGATGAAAGACTTGTGATTCAAATTAGCCTCAGTTAGATCTTAGTATAATTAAATGATATTTTCCTTATCAAGTAATACAGGTAGGAATATATAAATTCATACATTCTGACTGAACATGGAGCTTTCTTTGAGCTATAACAAAAGTTTGTTACTCACCTTCTTGCCTTTCATGAATATGTTGTACACATTACATATAATTTTTTGAAAGACAAAGTTATTCAGTCTCCAGAATGTAGTCTCCAAACAAAAAAGCAAGAGGAGATACAATAAACCCAAGGCAGCCGAAGAAATCAGAAACTTTGCAATCCCTTTTTCTCCAAAACTATAGATGTGGTTCTCAGTAACTGAGGATAAAAGAGATAGCCTCACTTTAAAACTGATAGAAAATCTAAGATGACATCAAATGTTAAGAAATAGAGGTTCAAAATGCATTTTAAGTTAGATTTAGAGAAGAATATGGAAAATAAGTAACTGTCTCAGCATTTTACTTGTCTCTCTTATTTGGCTATGTGGTAATTATAAAAGTTCCTCTGCTTTTTACCAGTTTTGATAGCATACCACCTTACTACACAGTCAATAAACTTCAAAGGCTGAGCCTTTGTGAGCAGAATGCTTAGTAATTAAATAAAACAAGCAAAATGCAGGTGTGTATGGCATATCTGACCCTTACTAGAGGCCATGTGGAATATCCTTAACATCTTTCAGAGTGAGGAAGACTTTTATCCTTTAAACAGGACAAAGTTTTGAATAGGAAAAGGGTATTAATAGCAATACTCAGAAGGAAGAAGAAAACAAGTAGTTTAAATGTAAATGGGCAATAGCTAGAACTTTTTAACCTTACTAAGAGAAAATTAGGTAATACAAACAGCTAAATTCTGTATATACAAATAGAAGGCATCTGTTGAGATGTGAAGATATTATTAGGCTGGTACAAAAGTAACTGCGGTTCTTACACTGTTGAAATTTGCTGTTTGATGTTGGAATACATTCTTAAATAAATGGTTATGTTATACATCATTTTAATGCACACTGCTCACTTCATGTTGTTTTGCTAAGGACTCATGACTTGCTGTTTATTTTATATTTATTTTAGACTATGGAAGTGATGTCAGACAAAAAGCAAATTCAAGCCATTTTCTTATTTGAGTTCAAAATGGGTCGTGAAGCAGCAGAGACAACTCACAACATCAACAACGCATGCGGCCCAGGAGCTGCTCACGGACGTGCAGTGTGGTGGTGGTTCAGGAAGTTCTGCAAAGGACACGAGAGCTTGAAGGTGAGGGGCGTCGTGGCCGGCCCTCGAAGTTGACAATGACCAGTGAGAGCAGTCATCGAAGCTGATCTTCCTACAACCACACGAGAAGTCACCGGAGAACTCAGTGTCGACCGTGCTAGGGTCGTCGGCATTTGAAGCAAATTGAAAAGGGGAGAAAGCTCGGTAAGTGGGGGCTTCCTGAGCCGACCGGAAATAAAAACAATCGTTGTTTTGAAGTGTCGTCCTCTCTTATTCTACGCAACAACCATGACCCATTCCTCTATTGGATGGTGACATGCGACTAAAAGTGGATTTTATATGACAACTGGTGACGACCAGCTCAGTGGTTGGACTAAGAAGCTCCAAAGCACTTCCCAGAGCCAAACACACACCAGAGGAAGGTCACGGTCCCTGTGGGGTGGCCTGCTGCCGGTCCGATCCTCTACAGCTTTCTGAATCCCGGCGAAGCCATCACATCGGAGGAGGGTGCTCAGCACATCGGTGAGATGCACCGAAAACTGCACTGCCTGCCGCCGGCGTCGGTCGGCAGAAAGGGCCCAGTTCTCCACGACAACGCCCGACCGCACGTCGCACAACCAACGCTTCGAAAGTTGAATGAATTGGGCTACACAGTTGGCCTCGGCCGCCGTGTTCGCCTGACCTCCCGCCAGCCGACCGCCACGTCCTCAGGGATCGCGACAGCTTTTTGCAGGGAAAACGCTTCCACAACCAGCAGGACACAGGAAATGCTAAGGGTTCGTGGAATCTTGAAGAACAGATTTTTACAGTAGAGGAATAAACAGGCTTTTCATTGACAAAAGTGTGTCGATTGTATGGTTCCTATTTTGATTAATGAAGATATATTTGAGCCTAGTTATAATGATTTAAAATTCATGGTGTGAAACCACAATTACTTTTGCACCAACTTAATAAAATCACTCTTTTTATTATAAGACTTGCATTATTTTACTAATTTGCACCAGTGTGCAGAAATGCAATTTATTTTTATTGTAATAATATACAAATAAAATTCAGGTGTTAAAGTGTACAATTTAGTGGTGCTGAGTACACTCACAGGGCTGTGCAATCATCGTCATGGCCCAGACCCATCACATTCTTACCACCCCGAAAGGAAACCCAGTGTCTCCCAAGCACGAGGGATTACCCTCTTCTTCTAGCCACTGGCAACCACGAATCTAATTTCTGTCCCTGTGGATTTGCCTATTTTGGACATTTTACATAAGTGGACTCATAAGAGGTCACTTAGCATAATATATTCACGGTTCATTCATGTTGTAGCGTGTATTAGTTACTCATTTCTCTTTATTGCTGAATCATATTCTACTATATGGACACACCACATTTTGTTATCCATTTATCAGTGATGAACAGCTGTGTGGCTTCCACTTTTTATGGAAAAATGCTATTATGAGTAATGCTGCTATTAACATTTGTGTACAAGTTCTTTTTAAGTACTAGTTTTCATTCCTTTGGGTATGGACTCAGAAATGAGGTTTCTGGGTCGCATGGTAATTCTAGATTTGCTTTTTGAGGAACCATCCATCTTTTCCACAGCAGCCGCAACATTTTACCACATCCTCACCAAAACTTAGATCCTTCCATTTTTGATTACAGCTATTCAAGTGGGAATGAAGTGCTATCTCATTGTGATGTTTTTATTGAATAAATCTGACATGTAACATTGTGTAAGTTGAAGGTACCCAATGTGTTACCTCGATACATTTATACGTTGCAATGGCTGCCGAGGTGGCGCTATCACACTACATAATGGTAGTGCTATTATCGTCTCCATTCATTCTACAGTCACGGTTCCTTCTCTCTTGCCTCTTCCTCAGCTATGCCTTCCCGTTCCAGTTCCAACAACTCCTCATTAGTCGGTTCCCCAGGCAGCCCCTCTAGGAGCTCCCAATGTCGTCCTCACCCACCCCAGGCTGAACTTGTCTGTCTTCTCAGCCACAGCCTCAGTGGGTTTTGTAGCCCCCCATCCTTGGCAAATCCTTTGAAGTCCTGGATGAAACTTTTGAGTGTCTCCTTCCAGATGCCATTCACTCACTGCTTGGTGGCTTCACCCCAAGGCCACCAAGGTTCTTAATGCAGTCACAGCTGTTGTAATCCTCCTGGAATGGCATCAGCATCCTAGCAGTGTCTTTCTCAGTTGCAGCAACAGCCTGAGCAAAGGTCCTCCACAGGGAGTAGGCCTTAAAAGGTGCTGTAACTCCTGGATCCACTGGTTGGATCAAAGAGATGGTGTTTGGAGGAGGAAACAACACTTTGATACTGGGATGAAGATCACCAATAAGAGGAGGACATCTGGGAGAGCAGCTAGGTCATCTGTGACTTTCCACTGGCAATGTGTGCTCACTGATGTGCCCAATGGCCTTGGGGTTCTCACGACGGCCCCGGGGTTCTCATGACGCCAGAGCGTTTCAATTGCAGCCTGCAGCCCTGCCCCTAAGCAAGATGGCTGCCCTCTCCTTAACAGCCTTGAAACCTGGCAGTGCCTTGGCCTCCTTATGGATAGAAGTCCTTACAGGGTCCGTTTCCAGAACAGGGAGACTTCACCCACAGTGAATTCTGCTTTGACAAGTAGCTTCCCTCCACCATCAGCTTATCTAGGGTTTCCAAAACTTCTTCAGCTGCCTTCACGGCGGCACTCGCAGACTTGCCACTCGCTTTCACGTCATATGATGAACAGTGATTCCTGACCTGTTTAAACCACTCAGAGCGAGCAGGATACTCAACAGTCTTTTCTCCTGACATTGCAAACAAACCTTTTGCTTTGGCCGTGACTGTCATGGTGCCGAGAGGGCAACACTTCTGTGTCTGTCCTTCAATCCAGGTCAGAGAAGTTTCTCCATGTCCGAGGCCCTTCTTGAATGTTAGCCAGTCTTGCTGCCTTTGATCCTGTAACAGCTTTCGTCACTGTGTTCTTGTCCTTCAAGATCACAACCATGGTGGAGTGGGACGGGCCTGACTGGCACTGATTTTCTCCCTTCCTAGTCTTCATTCACGTCATTGTTTTCAGGTCAGTCGCTTGGTACGGCTTCTTACTGGCAACATCAGCAGTAAAATTTGTACACTTTGGGCCACGATGAATGAAACAACATTGAGATGAAATCAAGCATGAAAGAAAACGATGCATTCAGATGCATGCTGAGCAGGAGGCGGCCGCCAGCCGATGTTACACCCATAACTGTTTTACAGCACACGTCTTTGTAATCAGAAAGAGTACCCTCTAAAATAATGATAAAAAGTGCCGTATGGTAAATGCACAGACCAGTAACACAGTTGTTCATTACCATTACCAAGTGTTACGCACTGTACATAACTGCACGTGCTTTCCTAAGACTGGCAGAACAGTAAACAGGCATGAGGGATCTTTTATACATGATGAATGTATTCTAATGTTGGCCTGTGGTAATGACCAACATTTACTACACAATAAATAAAATAAAATAACCAAGTTAAATTCATTAAAACTGGTGACCAGGGTATATAAATGATAACAGAGCACTTTTTAAAAGCAGAGAGAAGACTTTATGGTCCAAATATGACGCACACTAAAATGTGACATAATTTTGTTATTCAGTGGTTGGAAGGAGATATAATTCATTTGACCCTAATAATTGTATTTCATCCTGCACAGATTTAGTGAAATACAATTACTTCTCTTTTTGTGCTGCTGCATATCCATTACTTGTTTCTAGAACAAATTACATACACACAGTAAATATGCTTGTTATGTACTGGAAATATGAAATCAGCCTTAAATATGGAAGATTTAATAGAATGCTTGTTTTCTCCAGGTAACTTGAAATTCTGCCAAGTTTCTGGATGAGAGAAAGGTGACTGGATGGTGGTAATGAATAAACCAGAGAAGAAAGCACGGCTGTTTTAACAGACCAAGTACCAGAGCAGCTCATCCCCGTCTTATCCCCGCCACACAGCCGAAGCGTAAACTCCGGAAAGGAATAGGCTGTATTTAAGGACCTGGGGAGCCCCAGACACTCACATGCTTTGCTGCAGTTCACATAGATGCTTTTAAGTTCCTGGGCACACAGTTTTTTCACCTCATGGTCATCAAAGAATTTGCTGACACTCATTGCGAAGTTGTAAGTAGGCAGCATCATTAACACACTACTTAAGGCTTTGGCAGAGACAGGGAGTTCATGACCTGTGACTTACAAGAGGACAGATTAACTTCAATTATAAGAAAGTAACGAAACTCCCATAATGACAGATTTTTCCAAGATGATGAAACCATTCTCAGAGAATTACCAATGTAGCAAACAATCTATGAGAAAGCATGTGTGATTAGGTCACTGAACTTGTCCACCTTGAGAGCCTGTAGCACGGACTTGTCAATTACGGAGCTCCATGAATGGAGGCGGCAGGACTGGAGGTTGCCTGGGTGAGACAGTGAGTGAGTGGTGAGTGACCACGAAGGCCCAGGACACTACTGCAGAGTTTATAACCGCTGCCCCACAAGCCCTCCCGCTCCTTCCTTCCAACAGGGTCAGAAACAGAACACCAAAGCTGTCAGTGCTGCTCTATGGGCAGGGATATGGCTGGACTGATGGGAAATATTGAGGAGAAACTGGCTGGTTGAGGCATATGTCACCATAACAGGGACCACTGCGTGGGGGGGGGGGGGCAGAGGGAGGGAAAAGGGGCCTGAGGGGCAGCAGGAGTGAGAAGTCAAGATGGAGAGATAAAGGCACACAGAGTTGTCATGGCAATGTGGTTTTGGCTACTGCATGTTGGAGCAGTGGTCACATTAAGGGACTCTGTGGTGGTACTCATTTAAAAATGAGCATGTTTAACATCGGGAGGGTGTAGAACTGAGGACACCACATTTTGACTTTGGAAATTAGTTTTTGGCTCTATGGACTCTATCTGCTCTGGCACTGAAAATTTTTTTTTTTTTTATGTGGGTAGCTCTCTGGATGGGAATCAAACCCAGGCCGCAGCGCAGACAGCACCAGAGCCTTAAGCCACTACACCACCAGGGAACTCCCCGGCACTGAAAACTGATGGAAGAAATGAAACTTATCTATGCTTCACGTCACCACAACCTGACAATACTATTGAGGTACTGGGAGAGGCTGGCTGCGCACTGTCACAGAAAGCTTTTATTCAAGTGGTAGTGGCACTTAACACTTGTAAAGGTAGCTCCTGTGGACCTGCGTCCTTGTGCAGGGTCTTCTGTCCTTAACAAAGAATTCACAGTGACACACTCTAAAGACTGTCACACTAGATCAGGGAGGGCTGTGGTGCCCTCTGAACACGTTACGCTTGGGGACCGGCTCCTCTGGGTGACACAGGTCAGTGGCTGACTGAGTGAGGTATCATCTATGCACTCAGAATTGAAGTGCTGTGAGTGAGAGGGAGTCTGTTGCCAAGCCCCACAGATAAGACTCTTGTCAGAGAGAAACGATTCCTCCTGAACCACATATCCTCCCATTTCTCACAGGAAATTCAGCTCCACCATAATCTTATGGGACCACCGTTGTGTATGTGGTATGCTGTTGACCGAAAAGTGCTGACATGGCCCCCGACTATTATAGGACAGACCACTGGGGAAAGCTACAGACAGTGTCACAAACCCAGGGAAAGAGCACGAACACTAACTCCTGCTTGGCTCTCAGCCTGCAGTGCTGGGGCCTAAGTGTTCCGCACGTGGCATAGTGCTACTTCTTGGAGAGGCATGCAACATAAGAAGCTGTGCTTGGGCCACACGTCGTATCTCATGTTGTGTGTGGCCAATGCCTAAAGTCAGTACATGAGTCTGGAAGCCTCTTTGGTAGGGTTCTGCCTCTTGGGGCAGAGGTGAATTGATTAACACAGTTCAAAGTTCAAGTATACATAGAAATTCAACAAAGAATGTTCTAAAAACAAACAAATCCTATTTGTGATCATCCCTGGCAGTCAGCCTCTCTTTAAATTTCATATGTGGACAAGGAAGGTGGGGAGAACCTACTCCTGGAATCCTGCTAACGTCAGGAAGGGAGCGTGGCGTAACGGTGACCATCTTTGCTGCAAATATTTTATTGCCTCCTTCGGAGAAAACCCCATTAGGAGGTTCAAGATGAGGCATGTCATTGAATCAGGCAGGAGTCAGACTGCAGGGCTTTCTGCTGTCCTGACTCCCCACCTTGCTCCAAAGTCAGTGCTTTTGAGACTGCAAACGTGAAGGCCTGGTCTGGGGCAGGGGTAATATTTCAAAGGAGACAAACGGTTTGTGCACTGGTACTACAGTCTCTTCCTCTTCTAAATCAGTCTCTCCGGAAACCAGAGAGCTACTCAGTCCAGCGCCTTCAGAAGGCTGAGCTTCTTTTTCTTCTTTCTTTTCCCCACGGCCTCTCTCACCCTGTCTCCCTTCACCTCTCTCTCCCCCAAGCCCACAACAAATATTGCTGATGTCCAAAAAAGCACAGTTTTCAGATGCCTGGAAAGTAAGAGCTTAAAATGAACGCTTCCATCCTCAGGCTCTCTCACCCCCATGTATGTAACGCGCTTCCTGGAGAAAGGGAGACTGTGCGAGGTCCTTACCGTAGAACTGCATTATCAAGTCAACAAAGATGCTGGCAATGGTCGAGAAGTAGTTAAAGAGGGTGAGCCTGATGAAGGCCGTGGTCCCACTCGAAAACAGGAAGCTTCCAAGATACGTGAGGGGAACAACTGACCAACCGTACAGCATGAAGATCAACATCGTGTCCAGGAAGTGGAAATCCTCCACGAGGGCGTCCACTCCGCAGTACTTGAACACCACCTGCAACAGAAGCAGAGTGCAAGGGAAGGGAAGGGGAGGACACCGTGCCACCAGAAGTCAAGCCGGAACGCAGACACAGCGAGCGCCGCCGTCCTTAGCGCACAGAAGTCTTCATTACTTAATTCAGTTTGCCCATTAAAAAAAAAAACTTTAGCTTTTGAGCCTGAAATAAACTGCCTCTTCCTCAATAAAGAACTTTCAGGAACAGAAAGACTATACTTCCATTTTTTTTTAAATCCATTTAGAACAGTATTACTTTTTATCTCTCTCTCCCCAAGATTAAAGTCAAAGTAATCATGTCTGCACGAAGCCCAAGTCTGAATTTTCCCAGGAAAAAAAACGGCCTGGGAAGTAGACTCTCTGCAGATTTTCCCTGGGGCTGCTGTGGTATTGTGGAACCTCCCTTTATCACCCCGACATTTGGACCACTTCCTGGCTCTATTCTGTCCCTCCAATCCTCTTACATCATTTCCATAACTCAGGGGCTTTCTTCTTCATTTATTTCTTATTCCAGTTGAGAATCAGACAGGGAACCATCAATTTAGAGTGGACTACAGTAGGAAGAAGAAAACCTCCAGGGTTATTAAAGAATTTCGGTAATTACAAGTTTTCTAAAGATAGCAAAGCTGCCCCTTTAGAGCAACTGCAAAATTATTTAGCAGGCCACTAATAGGTGGACTAGGTTAAACTAAGAATAGCCCCTATTACAACCCATGATGCTCTTGGAAGTAGTTTATATTTAAGCAATAATGTTAAAGTATATGAAGAGAATCAGTAATCTTAGGTGAAAGAATCTGAACAGCTCTAACTATAGTTGTTTCCCTCATTCCAACAAGAGAATGAAATAAAAAGAATAAATACAGTCAGGAAAAGAAATTGCAGACAACCTAGGAGCAGCTTTGTTCCAAGACTTATAATGCTTAGGAATGTCTCAAATTACAATCTATTTAAAAAAAAATTAAATTTCTACTTGGATACCTGAAAACACATACCCTAATTTTAGATAGGGTATGACTCAACATGGTGAAAATACATGAACAAACAAAATATGTCAGGATAGCCAGGAAATTCTGCAGAAGCTTACTGGGGGAAGTAAGAAAAATCAATTCAAAACACACGAGTAAATATATTATAAAACTACCATAATTGGAAAAGACTGGTAGTGGCACATTGCAGATACATTGGTGGAATAAAGAATACAAATATACTTAAATGCATATTGTTAGTTAATATATCACAAGCAGTGTTTCAAATCAGTGGGCTATAAAAAAAAAAAGATGGTAAAATGATGGGTTAGCTATTTAGGATGAAAACTGAATCCTTACTCGGTTCTTTACCTAAAAGTAAGTTCCTAAATGAGGAGGAAACACCAAAGGCGGCACTGGCAGAGCAAGCTGTGCCCCACGCATAAAAGCCTGATTTGGGGGGTGGGGTGGAATTTCTAGAACTGAGCTGTCCAATGATGAAAATAGTCTATCTCAAGGCTTATGAGAGACATCTCCAAAGCGATACTGACTGAGCTATCCAATGCCTTGGTGAGGCCAGTAATTTAAGTAAGCTCATGAAGAGATGAGGCCTTGTCTACCTTCCCCATGTGGTATCCAAGATGCCTAAAGCGCAGACTAACTCACAGGGGAACTGCTAGTAACTTCTCCGTGTTCAGGAGGGTGGGGCTTCCACAGGCCATCTGGAGGTCCTGAAGAAAGGCCCCCAGGCTGCACGGGAGGGCACCTCTGCCAACATAACTCCTGAGACAAGTCACTTGTTCTGCTTTCCCCAGTCTCCATGCATGGGCTCAGCTTACTGAACCCTACTAAGAATCTCCTGGGGTGACAGGGAAAACAGTGTTGGGGCAGGTCGTTCATCAGAGGTTGGAGCCAGCAACATCGCTTACTCCTGTCTCTGACATTGAGCAGTAAAGTCGCCTGCTTTGTGAACTTGATAGGTAGGGAACAGGTGACACAGGAAACCAGGCTGCTGGGCAAAGTGACAAAGTCTTACCTCCTCTTGTTGGGTCCAAGAACAAGTCCAACTGGTGGCCTCTCACAGAACAAGAGCAGGATGAGAGAGGAGGGTGGGAGAGAGGAGGGTAGGAGAGGCAGGGGGAGAGGGAGACCCCGAGACCAGATCGGAGGACAGAGACGCAGCTATCAGACAGAGGGAGATGCTGAAGAGAGGGGACTGCAAACACGAGAGCAGAAATGGGGTTAAAGGACACTGTTCAGGATGACTTTGAACGTGTAAATGACAACGAGCTTTGGAGGAACCCCAACCAGGGTCTAAGCCCCTACCAGCCGGATGAAGGTGGGCTGGGAACTTACTTCTGTGGCCTCAGCTTCCTCACCTGTAAATATTATGAATTAAAGTCCCCTAGGTAATTGTGTTACTGATGACATAACATACAAAAAACACATGACAAATAACTTCTCATGAGCCATAAATGGCAATGTTGGTGTAAGTATGAACACTGGATGGTCTTATTTATAGAACTATTAGCTGGGTGTGCAGCCAGGTTTAAGGGCCGGAGGAAGAATGGGGCCTTGACGTGGATGAAAAGATTCAGGCGTTTCCTGATGGCTTCCGCTAGCTACATGCTGCGCCACACAGAAGGGAGACAGAAAAGCCAGAGACCAGGCCTGGACCAGTGCCCCCAGTTCCTGTGGTGAAAGATGAGAAGAGTACCCCTCACAGAGGCTGGTGGTCTCCCCTGGTGATGCCAGCTGGTTGGTGAGCCTGGCCTGGAGAACACCAGCCAGAACCTTGCACTGGGGTGAGATGAAGGGAGCCCTACTGTCCTCTGGGCCTGGGCACTTCTCTGTGTGCATTACCTACCTGCTCACCACACTCCCACCACCATCACTGCCCTGACTGTCCCAGTGCCCGGTCCCTCAGAACCAGTCCTAGGCCTTGTGCAATAATCACAAGTTTCCTCAGGGTTGAAGGAGCCAAACAGACCACAAGTTTCTCCTTTTCCCTCCAACAGCAAATCTGACCACTGCATGGTATGGCTTGAACTGCACATTGGTAGTTCATCCTTTGTAGTGGCATTGGTATGCTATTTCAGAATGAATTCTTTTCATTTCTATGTCCAGTGCTAAACAGTGAAGTGTTTGGGGGAGGAGACATTACCCTATTCACAGTTAAGTCCCTAGGACCTCCTGTATAGAAAGGAGCTTTACTACCTCTCGTGTTTACCCCTTGTAACTATATCTTCACATCTCCCTCACCCTCAAACATACATGCAAAATAAAAGAAGCTGCCAAGTTCATGAACGAGCAAAGTCATCACACGAAAAGATGCTGCACTTACATACTCACTCTTCATGCCACTTGTTCACCATCTAAAATAGGCTGTCTGAGTCAAAATGAGTTGTTTTGCAGACCTAGCCATCTTGGACTTGGGATATGAAAGAGCGTGTGTGTGTTTGTGTGTGTGTGTGTGTGTGTGTGTGTGTGTGTAAGCACGCATGTGGAGGGGCGTATTGGTGAACAGGTAACAGAAGTCTCACGTAGGTCTTAACTCTAAACTCTGTGTTACAGTCCAATTTTACCAGAGGGCTCAACACTGGGAATTAGTGGGCACAGCCTCATCTCCATAGGCAGTGAGGGACAAGTGACAAACAGCCACCGTCCTTTAGTGTTTTGGGCCAGGGCATCAGGCTGAGAATTACCCCGGAAGCCAATTCAAGAGAGACTTTTCAAAGAAAACCAGTTTCTCCAATTGAAAGACTGAGGGAGAACCCTTGCACAACGCGGTTTCCACAGCACGCGAGGGCTACCTGCAAAGTCTCCAGCCACGTAACACTTCTCCTTGTACGGACGACGACTGGGCTTTTTCCGGACAGCCCTCATATTTTCTGGCATAATAAACTGAAGTAGTTTCAATTTCTTTACACATTTAATTAGGACACAATTAGTTGAGTAGGACATTCCTGTGGGTGACACAGGAAAACAAGCCTTCGTGTCACTTCCGCAAACACTCACCAGGAGCAAGCAGCAGGGGATGGAGAAGCAGATGAGGTCCCACAGCAAGGCAGACAGCCAGTACGTGAGGACGTAGACCCCACTCACAAACTGGATGTGCTTTGCCTTTGTGGTCCTCTCAGCCACTGTCTGGAAGCCAAAGCCACTGACCACAATCGCCATGCCAAAAGCCAGACATAATACAATCTCCATTCCTTCTGCAGGCCTGCGGAAGATGAAACAAAAAATGAAATACATGATGAAATGAAGTGGCAGATGATTTCAGAAGCTAATTTCAAATGTATAATAAATGGCCAAACGGCAAGGGGCTATATTAAGGCTCAATTTCAGTAAAAGGAAGATCATACATACACTATGTGAGAACTGTAAAGAGGGAGAGGCTGAGGCTTGTTGGAGACTTTAATGGAAGCACTGGGGCCACAGAGTGACATAAAGAGAATGTTGTCTAACACAGCCAGGGAGGTTGCAGCGGAGTGGTATGCCTCATTATTGAACAGAACAGTCAGCATGGTGCTGTTGCTCTCAACCTCAATGGCAAGTGCCATAATGGAGAAGTCACGATACTCTTTACTTTCCACTATGGAATGTGTTACATCACCTAGAATAGAGAGAGACACTTATCAGTGACTCAACATGTAATAAATCACCCATGACATACGTGAGACAGACCAAATGTTTCTTCCCTGTCATCTCTTCTCCTTCTAGCTTTTCACAAGGGCTATTAAAAATCTTTACCTTCCTCCTCAGAAATTCTATCCCATCATTAATCCCTACAATAATCTTACCATATAGTCCACAACTGGAAAAAACAGTAATAATATCTTGCTCTATGCTTGTCCAAAACAAAGATTTTTTAAAAAACAAAATTGTTTTGGTTATTCTAGGCCATTTGCATTTCCATATACACATTTTAGTATTGGCTTGTCCACTTCTGGAAAAAAAAAGTCTTCTGTAATTTAGATAGGAATTCAATTTGGGAAGAATTACTCTCCTAACAATATTTAATCTTGCAATCTGTGACATGGAATATCTCTGCATGCATCCAGAACTTTAATTTCCTTCAGCGATATTTTCTAATTTTCAGTGCATAAGTCTTATACTTCTCTTAAATTTATTCCTATGTATTTTATTCTTTTTGATGATACCGTGAGTTTTGGCAATTTGTGGTTTTCTTCCTCCTAGGAATATATCCTCTTAAGTTGGATTTTTAAAAATTCCAGTCTGAAAATCTCTGCCTTTTGGAATATGTACTCTATTTACATTTCATGTAATTACTTACATGGCAGGATTTATATCTGTCATTTTGCTATTTGTTTTCTATGTCTTACCTACTTTTTGTTTCTGTTTCCTCATTACTACCTTTGTGTGTTAAATATTTCACAGTGTACAAGTTAAGTTCTTTTGTTGTTGCTTCACTATTTTTTAAAGTTATTTTCTCAGTAGTTGCTCTGGGGATTACAATATGAATCCTAACTTAAAACAATCTAGTTCAGATGAATACCAGTTTACTTCTGATAGTGTAGAGAAATTTTGCTCCAATGTAGCTCCATTCCCTCCTCCCTTTTTTGTGCTATTATTATAGTATAAATTACACCTAGTTAAACATAGTATAAACATGATTTTGTAATTATTGTTTTATGTAATTGTCTTTTAAATCAGTTATAACAAGAGTTAAAATATACATCTATACTGTCTTTTATATTTACTTAGGTAATTTTCTTTGCCAGTGCTCTGATTTCTTTGCATGCATCAGAGTTACTGTCTAGTGTCATTTAGTTTCAGCCTGAAGAAATCCCTTGAGTACTTTGTACAGGGAAGTTCAATTGGTAATAAATTCTCCCAGTATTTATCTGGGAATATCTTTATTTCTTCTTCATTTCTGAAGGAGAAATGTGCTGGATATAATATTCTTGGTTGACAATTTTTTCTTTTAGCACTGTGGTCATCCCAGTGTCTTCTGGCCTCCAGGGTTTCTGACAAAAAAATCAGCTGTTAATCTTATTGATGTCCCTGATGCAGTTAAGTCATTTTTGTCTTCCTTTTTTTTTTTAAGTCCTTTTATTGTTTTTTTATTTTTTATTGTTAGACTTATTGGGGTGACACTGGTTAGCAAGCATTTCACAGGTTCCAGGTATACAATTCTATAGTGCATTGTCTCTACTATATTATACATTCACCACCCCGTGTCAGTTCTCTCTCCATCACCATATATTTGGCTCCCTCTCCCTCCTCTCCCACCCCCTCTCCCTTCTCCCACCTACTCCCTCTTCTCCCACCCCCTCACCCTTGCCCCCGATAACCATTAAACTATTGATTGTGTCACAAGTTTGTTTGTTTTTTCTTTGTTGCTTTCAGTTTCATATTCCACATATGAGTGAAATTATGATTGTTTTTTTCTGTCTGGCTTATTTTGCTTATTAGCATGATGATCTCAAGGTCCATTCATTTTGTCACAAATGGCCGTATTTCATCTTTTCATATAGCTGAGTAACATTCCATCATGTATATGCACCACAGCTTCTTTATCCAGTCATCTACAGAAGGGCACTTTGGTTGTTTCCATGTCTTGGCCACTGTGAACAGTGCTGCGATGAACACTGGAATACATAAGTCTCTGCAGACGAAGGTTTTCAAGTTTATTTTGTCTTCTGCAAGATTTTCTCTTTTTATTTTCACCTGTTCAATTACTATATGTTTAGGTGTAAACGTCTTTGAGTTTATCATAACGTCTTTTAGTTTATTGAGCTTCTTGAATATTAAGGTTGCTTTTCATTAAATTTGGGAAATTTTCAGACATTATTTTTCAAATATCTTTCTGCCCTTTATCACTCTCCTTGCCTTTGGTACTCCCATTAGGCATATTTTGGTATGCACGATGATGTCCCACATGTCTCAGAAGCTGTATACCCCCCCCCCCCAATTTCTGTTCTATAGACTGGATAATCTCTACCTTCATCGTGACCTACCTTCAACTCAGCTGATTCATTTTTCTGCCGATTCAAATACACTGTTAAGCCCCTCTGGTGAACTTTTCATTTCAGTTATGCTTTTCAAGTACAGAATTTCCATACTGTAAAAATTTTGTATTTATTTATTAATATTTTCTTCTTAAGAGATACATAGTTGCCATACTTTTCTTTAATTCTTTAAACATATTTCCTTTGGTACTTTGAAAATACTTGTAATAGCTGATTTAAAGTTTTTGTCTACTAAGTTCAATATCTGGTATTTCTCAAGTCCATTTACTACTGTTTTTTTTCCTCACCCCCTCTGCATGGGTCACACTTTTCTGTTTCTTTCTAGATTGGTTTTTTGGGGTTGCCAAAACAAAGTTCCACATACTGGGTGGTTGAAATGCCATAAATTTATTTTCTCAGTTCTAGAGACTAGATAGAAGTCTGAGATCAAGGTGTCAGCAGAGCTGGTTTCTTCTGGGGCCTCTCTCCTAGGCTGATAAATGGCTTTCTTCTTCCTGTGTCTTCACATGGTTTCCCCTCCATGTATGCATATGTATGTTCTAATTTCCTTCTCTTATAAGAACACCCCTCATATTGGGTTAGGATCCACCTTAATAACCTCATTTTAACTTAATTATTTCTTAAAGACTCTATATCCAAATACCATCACATTCTGAAGTACTGGGGACTAGGACCTCAATATGTAAATTGTGTAGGGACACAATTCAGGACATAACTCTTTCCCTTCTCTTTCTGTTGTTGCTAAAACTGGACATTTAAGATAAATAGTGTAACAACCCTGGTGTCTGAACTCCCTTCCCCTGCCACCACTTGTTTATTATTACTGTTCTTTCATAGTGGCTGCTCATTTGGTTAGTGACAGGTGGCCTAATTAATTCTTTAGATCCTGTATTCTCTATAGTACAGCTACTTATTTCCCGATAGACTTAAAAAAAAAATTCTGGCTTTTATTTTATATTTACCCAAGAACCAGAAATCTTTTAGCTAATTCCTAAATTATATACCAGTCCTGGGTAAATATAATTTAGGAATTAGCTAAAAGATTTCTTTAAGTGCCTAAAGCCAGTAAGTCTTCCACCTGTTGCCAAGGGGATCTCCATATGAAAGCACACCTTAAAATTTCAGGTGGTTTCCAAATTGGCCTCAACTTTCACCTCTTGCTTGTACACCATCAACTGGAGATGAATGACTGAAACCTGCTCCCTTCCTAGGTCATTTCTGGCCATGCACACTGCCATTCTGAGACTTCTACATCCCCAGGAATGTCAGAAGTTTTCAAAGTTCACTGTGGTTATCTAGCTCTCCAGGTATTCCATTAAAATTCTTTTTGGGGAGTTCCCTGGTGGTGTAGTGGCTTAAGGCTTTGGTGCTGGCGCTGTCAACGCTGCGGCCTGGGTTCGATTCCCAGCCAAGGAACTACCCACATACAAAACAAACAAACAAACAAAAAAAAACAATAAAATTCTTTTTGGACAGGCTCTTTTTTGACCCAACTGAAATCAAAGCCTTAGTGAGTAGACTGGGGATGGGGCTTTTATTTTAGAGCTGAGATGTGATTCAGATCCAACAGCAATAGTGTTATTCAGGGAGCTGCTATTTCACAGTATTGGTAGTATTCTAGGGATGGGGCTTTTAACAGCTCTGAAAAGATCAGTCCTCTGTTAACTGTGTGGCTACTGGTTTTTCACGGCTACCACATCACTGATCCGGGAGGGAGAGTGATAGGATTAGCCCTAAATTAAAATGCCATAGACCTTACTATTTTTATAGAGGTTCAGCAGCTTTGTTTTGTTTGTTTGTTTGTTTTTTTTTTTAATAGACAATTTTTAATTCTGTGATTTTGTGTTTTAATTTCTAGTGTTCTAAATTGTTTGGTATTAAAGAATTGTTTTCCAAGTATTTTTGTTGCTTTTGTTCGAGAATGGGTTTATTCCACCATACCAAAAATTTAAATTCTCCATCCACTACATTTTGGGGTAATTTGTCACACAGCAATAGATAATAAATAAGCTACATAAAAGGGTTGTTTCTAGCATTAAGAAAGATAATGCAAAAGAAGTGTTCAATATGGTTTTTACTAAAGGTAAGCACTGAACAAATTAAGTATAGTCATTTATACTGTCTTCGAAAACTTAGTACTGAGGAGTCGCTCTATTAAGACTTCAGTCACCTGTTTTCAGAATGGCCAATATGGGTGACTGAAAAACAACCTTCAGATCTTGGCGCCAACATTCCACCCTCTGAGAGCTTAGAGAAACGTTTCTCTATTCTGGTCAGAATAAAAATTCCATGCTACATTTCACAACAGGGCAGTAGCCTCTGAAGGGTGATGCAAATAGCTAAGAGACCACCTACAGCCAACACATTTCCATTAATTTTTAACTTTTGTGGTCAGTTGTCTTGAAGTGTACTTTTTTTTTTTTTTTGCCTCTGATTTAGCTGCCTCTAATTGGTAATTAGTAGGTAAATAAAAATAAAATGGGTAGCTAAATACCACAGTTAAGTCCCTTCTTTGCAGGTGATACAAACAGGTCTTTACATAGCAGTACAGAATCTTTCCTATGGGTCTTACCTTGCACTTCACGAAGTTCATGATTCTGAGGCATTAGAAAAATCTTAAGGTTCTTTATGAGTTTCAGAGCCAAATCAGAATTCCCTGAAACTGAGTAAGGTACAATTGTTCGACCATACTGACTCAAATCCATTTCTCTGGTGGGCATATCATATTTTAAGTTTTCAGCTGTTAAGAGATACAGTGTGACAACCAAAATTATTACTATCTGTACCAACAGCAACTTCCAGTGGCGCCAACTGAACAGGGCTCTCTTGATAAACATGGAACGGAACTGCTGGCAGTAAAGTGGAAACTGAAAAGAAACGAGAAACACAGATTTACAATCGTTGGTGATTCATATGATGGATATTCATATTGAAATCCATCAATATAAATGCTTCAAAATTTTATAGAAGATACACACGTAATCATACAAATATAGCCTTGAACTGGAACCAAGAAAACAAGATAGTATAAAAAGTTTTATTTGTGTAAGGTATTAAGGGAAAGAATTACAATTTGATTTCTGATCTAACTACAGGGAAAATCCTATCAAGATGATTTTATTCATTAACATACCTATAGAATTTTTGATCAGAAAAACAAAATTACATTATTTCTTTTACTTAATATTAAACCATAATCTTTTTATTTCTTCATTTAAAAAGGAAATATTCCCATAAAACTTGTGTGGAAGTATTGTCCCTTGCCAGGCTTTAATACACGAACTGTGACTCATAATGAAAAAAATGCCCTTAATCTGATCAACCAATATCAGATCACAACTGTCATAACTCTTGGGTCTTGTCTTATATCTGAACAAAGAGAAATTTTATGAGAAAAGACTGAACACTTTTCAAAGTGGTTCAGATAAATAATACTGGCAAGAATAGCAGCTGCAGCCTTTATCTGAACCCTTTTGTCCTGCATCAGGAAATCACATCTGGCTGGGACTTCTATGGCTAAACTCCAAACATCTTTTAAGTTCAGATATTAAACAAAGTATACATTTTTACCCAAGCCAAACATAATAGATTTAAATTCTTAGTAAATATGCTCACCCCAGTATTAAATTTAATGGTAGCAATTTCATTCAACCTGGAAAAAACTGGTGTCTCGTCATTTCTGGGCATAATCACATCCTGCGTCAGGTCTTGTCTTACTTCTTGGTCATTCAAGGAGAGGGGCTCCATGGGCTGAATACCCTTTTGGGAATCTGCCAGCTTACTGACCCTACATACACACAGGTACACACAAAAAAGCACAGAACACTTCATTTTGACTACAGCCTCAGTCTATTTTATTTGGGGAATGTCAAACAAGCTTCCAAATTTGGAAGACTCCTTGATTTTTCTCGCTGATTGTCACGTGTATGTATTGTTTGGCAGCAGAATGGTAACAGTGGCTCCCAATAAACCAGGCAGAGCACAAAGTTTCAACAGTTCTGAGAAACTTTTATCACGAGACAAACAGATCTAATATAATACTGTGTGTTTCATTAAATTGAACTTATCCAAGTTAAAGGACTTACCTTTAATCAAAGATAATAACTCTCCTTTGAGGGTGAAAGTGTTCTTTATTTTATAAAATAATGGGGACATTGAGAGGATTTTTTTTTAAAGTCTTTACATTTCCCACTACTGCCTATGTCTGAAGCTGGGTCTCTGGGTTTAGATACTTGAGAAGAATAAAGAGATACACACAAGTTATTATAATCTAAGGAGAAAAATATGAAATACAATAATAAAAAAAATCACAATATATTGAGAGACAGAAAAAATTAATTAAATGAGTCGAAGTGGTAAAACATTTGGTAGAAAATACATGACTTTATGATACAGAAACATAAATTAGTGAAAGAAAAAAATCCTATTACCTGGAGATAACTCTGATGAGATATTTTCACACACATGTATAAACAGGCACAAACATACACACTCTCTCTTAAAAGTGGCATCCAAATTGCATTTAGTTCATTCACATGCAAAATAATTACAGACATATTTGGGTTTATATCTAACACCTTGTTAACTTGTTTTCTATTTACCTTTTTTTTATTTTCCAGCTTTGCTGGAGTGTGATGTTTTGATATTTGTATACATTGTGAAATGATCACCACAATCAAGCTAACATATCCATCACCTCATATAATTTACCTTTGTATTTTTGGTGATAAAAACACTTGTGATCTAGTCTCTTAGCAAATTTCAAATTTACAGTACATTATTAACTATAGTTACCATGCTGCACCTGTGGACACCTGTATGTTTCCAGAACTTATTCAGCTTATATCTGAAGGTTTGTACATTTTGATCAACATTTCCCATTTCCTCCACCACCTAGCTCCTGGTAATCACTGTTCTATCCACTGTTGTATTATGAGTTTAACTTACTGAGATTCCACATTTAAGTGAGATTATGATGTATTTGCCTTCTGTATCTAGCATATTTATTTCATTTAGTAATAATGTCCTCCATGTTCATCCATGTTGTCACAAATGACAGGATCTGTGGACAAGAGTTTCACAACATTGGATCTGGCAATGACTTCATGGATAGGACACCAAAGGCACAGGGGTAACAAAAGAAAAGTTACACAAATTAGACTTCAGGGAGATTAAAACTTTTGTACATCAAGACACTATCTGAACAGAGTAAAAATGCGACCCTAGACAGGGAGAAAGTATTTGCCTACCTGATAGGGGTTGAGTTCTAAAACTCAACCAATGAAAAAATGAAAACCAAACAACCTGATTCAAAAATGGGCAAAGAATTTGGACAGACATTTCTCCAAAGAAGATATACAAATGACCAATAAGCAAATGCAAAGATGCTCAACATCACTAATCATGAGGGAAATGCAAATCAAAACCACAATCAGACACTACCACATCCATTAGGACAGCCAGTATCAGAGAGAGAGAGGGGAATCGAGTGAAACAACACGTGGTTGAGAATGTGAAGAAGAAAGTGGACCCTTTTGCGCTGCTGGTGGAAATGTAAAAAATGGTACAGCCACTGTAGAACAGTATGGCATTACTCAGATATTAAAAATAGAATTACCTTATGATCCAGCAATTCCAATTCTGGGTATATTCCAAAAAAAACTGAAGGCAGGGTCTCAAAGAGGTACTTGTACAACCATGTTCCTAGCAATGTTCTTCACAGTAGCTACCATGTGAAAGCAACACAAGTGTCAAATGAATGGCTGAGGAAAAGTGGTCTATACATACAATGGAATATTATTCAATGTTAAAAATGAAGCAAACTGCAATCTGCTACAACATGGATAACCTTGAGGACATTATGTTCAGTGAAACAAGCCAGTGACAAAAAACCAAATACGTATGACGCCTCTTGGTACAGTCATCAAAATGATGAAGACAGAAAGTGTAGTGGAGGTTGCCAGGTTTAGAGGTAGGGTTGAACAGGGAAGTTATTGTTTAATGAAAGAGGTAGATTCTTGGTTTTACAAGATGAAAATAGTTATGGGGATGGATACTGGTGATGGTTACATAACAATGTGAAAGTATTTAACACCACTGAACCATATACTTAAATATGTTCAACGTGGTAAGTTTTGTTATGTGTATTTCACTAAATAAAAAAAAAAAAAAAAGAGGTAAGAAAGGCAAACATTGACAATTAACTACTAGGAGAGACAACCAAGGTGTCATGGTCCAAAGTTTTAACATGTAATTCCCTTCTGTTACAAAGGTAATGGCTTTAAATGATATTCATTCATTCATTTACTCATCTAAGAACATTCTTAAGTATCTATTATGTGACAGACATGGTCCCAGCTATTTTGGAGCTTGTTCTAATTGTGACCACAAATTAACTTGCTCATTATAATTTTGCTCCCTATGTAGTTTGCCTAAGACAGACAAGATGACATCTGACTGAATAGCCAAGAGGCCATTTCTTATTATAATTTATTATAAACTATAATTATAAACTATTATTATAATTTATTTATCATAAATTATGTGATTTCTTAATTTATACATGAAGGGGACCCCAAAAAACCTCAGTTTATTAAAAATTGTGTATTTATTCCTACATGTTTAAGCTTCAGTCACCTTCCAAGTACTCTTCTTTGGATGCACCTATTGAGACGCTTTGCATCACTCAAAATAGTTTTGAACTCCTTGATTTTGATGCTCTTAGTGCTTCTGCCATCCCCTTCCCCCGCCCCCCCGCCCCACTTTTTCCACATTCCTTTTGAAGACTTTTTTATCCAGAGAAACAAAAAAAGGTCACTGGGGGTGAGACCTGGTGACTAGAAAGGGTGTGGCATGGGGGGCATGCCGGTTTTTTTGTTTTGTTTTCTGCTTTATCAAAAACTGCTGACCACTCAGCGCAGCGTGGGCAGGTATGCTGTCATGCTGCATGTTGTTCATGTCAATCACCCGTCATGAAATGGGCCAACGCATCAAAAGAGTCTCCAAAAACAATTCACTGAAGCTGAACGCAGCCTCTCACAATGCCAGCTGGTGCACGGGTGCGGATGGGTTTTAGTACACTCAGCTAGCCAGAGAAGCTTGTGCTATTAATACAAGGAGCACGCCCTCTAGAAGATCACTCTGTTTTTTGGGTGGGGTCCCCCTCATACAGTCATCTTTTGTGAGCTTAAATTATGTGAACAAATTACTCCAAGTCAATTTCGATACTGATAATATTAATTTAAATCTCTGCATCTGAGAGAATGAAGTCTGGACTTCATAACCTTCATAACTGACATTTGGTGAAACTTTTTGACAGCCTGAACTCCCTGGGCATTTCCATTTTGAACTTTTGCACAGTGCAAGAAACAAATTAAATACATTATGAACAAATTAAATAGATTATGGAAACATGATTAGGTCAAAAATTTAAAGTCATTTTTAGTACAGACTCCAAGTTAGAACTAGAACATTTCCTAGGATGATACTGATATTCTTTTCTTTTTCCCTTGACAAACTCTTAAACCACAGAAAGACATATGCCATCAAGGCCCACGCTCAAAATCTTTATACATTCTCAGCAGAATATGTGAAAATACATCACCATAAAATAGTAACATATTTGAAGAGACCCTGTAACTGTGATCACTTTATTCCAATGCAAATCGGGTGGGGTTTGCTTTCAAGGTGATGCAGAATTTCAGTGGTGGAAGTTGTTTTTTAAGGTCATTATTAACTCACCTAAGGAAGACTTCTTCCATGGTAGTGACTGAAACATCGAAGCTGACAATGTCCAGCTCTTTTTGTTTTGTTTCTAGTTCATTAAACAGAGCTTCAAACCTGGAAAGAGAGGAGGGAGAAAAAATAAAAGTACTAACTCTAGTCTACATATAGTTTCTTTTCTCTTTTTATTTTATAGCAGATAGAATTTTTTAACAATAGGAGCACTTTGTTTTTCTGCATTTAATACCTAATTTTTTTTTTTACCAGTTGTATTCTTCCCTATTGTTTTCTTAATTTTTTTTATTCTGGTAATACATGTAAAAACATTATGTCACAAATACTGCCATTTGTGACAAAATGGGTAGATCTTGAGATCATCATGCTTAAGCAAAGTAAGCCAGACAGAAAAAAACAAGAACCACATGACTTCACTCCTATGTGGAATATAAAACTAAAAGCAACAAAGAAACAAAAACTCATGGACACAGTCAGTAGTTTAGTGGTTCCCTGAGAATAAGGGGGAGGGGGTGGGAGAGGTGGGAGGGGGAGTCAAATGTCTGTGACTGAAGAACTGACTCTGGGTGATGAACACACAGTGCAACCACATAGATGATGCACTGTAGAATTGTACACCTGGAACCTATGCAATTTTTGCTAACCGATGTCACCCAAATAAATTTAACAATTTTTAAAAAAAAGCAAAAAACAAAGAAACCAACCTGCAAACCCATTAAATTTACCATTTCATCATTTTAAGCGTACAACTGAAACAGCAGTAAGTACGCTCACCATGTTGTGCAAACATCACCACCATCCACTTCTGGAAGTTCACTGTAATCTACCCCGAACTAAAATGCTGCACCCATTCAACAACAATTCTCTATTCCTCCCTTCCCTCAACCTCATTTCTGTGCTGTCTCTATGAACGTCCCTATTCTCTCTGCCTCGTATCACTGGAATCATGCAGTGCTTGTCTGTTTGTCTCTGGCTTACTTCACGCAGCGTAGTTCTTCCCGGGCCCATCCTTTTGCAGCATGTGTCAGAGTCTCACTCCTTTTGAGCAATACTCGCTGTGTGGATATACACAGGTTGCTTACCCATTCAGTCAATGGACGTTTGTGTTGTTTCTACCTTTTAGATTTTGTGAAAAATGCTGCTATGAACACTGGTATACAAGTACCTGTTCAAGTTTCTGCTGTCAATCACTTTGCGTGTACACCTAGCAGTGGAAATGCTGGTCCTATGGTACTTCTGCTGTTAGCATTCTGAGGAACCTCCAGAGTGTCCCACAGCAGATGCGCCGTCTCACATTCCCACCGGCACGGTACCGGGGCCCAATTTCTCCACGTGCTTACCAACACCGACTTTTTGTTTTGGATTTGCATCTCCCTAATGTGTAGTGATGTCCAATGTCTTTTCATGCGCTTACTGGCAATTTGTACACCTTCTGTGGAGAAATGTCTAGTAAGTCCTTTGCCCATTTTTGAATTAGGTTATTTTTTTTTTTTGTTAGATGTATTTTCATTATTTTGTTCCATGACAATTTCTGGTTAGCAATAGGAAAAATGTTTAGCAGCTCATTGTTCACTGTAATGCTTACTGTGAAAACAAATGGAAATAAAGGGTATTTACCTTAGCAAATTTCTCCCTAGTGTAACTGGCTCTTTGATATAAATTTGTATTCTTCTAAAAATTATCAATTTATTTTCTGTAAGTGTTAAGGACTACGGCTAGCTGATAAAAGTTAATTTATTCACATACGGTTCCGACAGGAAATGAAAGCGTTCTCAGAGTACAGCTGGTGTGTCACTGAACGAGGAAAAGCGGGCGGAGTTAGTGAGGCAGAAGCCACGGCCGGAGTGATGGGATGAAATAAGGGAACTGTATGGGAGCTTTGCTAACTGTGGACCAGTGACATCAAGGGTGCCAAACAACAGTTTTACCAGGAAGAAGTGTTTTAAGTTGAAAAGCTCTCCTGAAAGTCATCCACTTCTTAAACACACCTCCATCCCCGGGAAGCGACTATCACATCTGTCTGTGTGATTGCCCTCAAAGCCGGGGACTCGAAGCTCGTCTCCCAAACCCCCTCCATATTTGAAGCTGGATCCCTGTCTCATCCAGCTTCACCTCACTCCTGTCACCGGTTCACCTCCTCACCTCCATCTGACCCCCTCTTCCCACAGCAATGCTAACACATTTGAAGGTCATTTTCCTCTTGCTGTGGAGCCTTCTCAAAAGAATCCCTGCTATGCATGGTTTTTGCCTATTTTCAAGACTCCACATGTTCTGTTAATGATTATATTATTGCATAATAATTACAGTAATAGTAATAATAATATTCTTGTAATGCCTTAATAATACCGGCCTTATAAAACAAGTTGGGAAAAGTTCCCTTTACTCGCAATTTCTAGAAAAGTTAGTACAAATTGCTATTTTTTTCTTCTTTAAATATTTGGTAGAATTCATCTGTGAACCCACCTGGTCCTGGAGTTTTCTCTGTGGGAATGTTTTAAAGTAAAACTTCAACCTCTTTAAAATAAAGAGATTTTCTAGTGACATATTTCTTGTTGAGTCAGTTCTGGTAATTTGTGTCCTTCAAGGAATTTTTTCCCATTTCATCTAAGGTGTCAAATTTACTGGCATAGTTGATAACATTTTATTAGTCTTTCAATGTATTATCTGCAGAATAAGTAGTGCTATCATCACTCATTCCAAACATAGGTAATTTGTGTCTTTTCTGTTTTTCTTTCTGATCAGTATGACTGAAGTTTTACTAAGTGCACTGACTGGTCCTCTCAAAGAACAGCTTACAACTTCATTTAAAAATCTCAAGTTCACTTTCGTTAGCCATATTCTACAGATTAGAGTATAAGTACCGAGGCAGTAAGTGTTGTTTCTAAGTCTCCCTCACTGTTATTTTATGTAAACACACGTGTAAAGAAAGCAATGCAAATGAACAATTAAGTAAGTTATCAAGGTCTTGTAAATAACCAAGAACTTCTTGTTATTTTATTACCTTCCTGCTATAGTGAGCGACTCTGTGAATAAATGGGCTATGGAAATTTTATTCTGGTTTTTACTTCTCTTTCAATAGTTGGTTTAAAATTATCCTGTTAAAGAAAACTTCAGTTTGAACAAATATCTTTCCCCCAACTTCATGATTTGCCTTCTATGCTACACTGAATTATCTCTTGCCAACCCAGAGATCCACATCTCACATGCTGGTGTGAGTGACTAGTTACTTATCCCGTAGAGATTCTCCCTCTTTCCCTCTTCCATGTCCAAACCATTTAGTGGGAATACAGGACAAAAATATTACTTGTTTCTAAATCCTTACATTTCCTCCCTTATACTTAATATTGACAATATATTCATTATTCCTGTTCCTTCTGATAACGGCATTCACATACATGTGGTATAGGATGGGCAGATGTGCTAAGTCTAAGCAGCTTCCTTAACATGTACGTCTGTATCCCCAGATTTACAATTACCAGACTGCAAAAAGTACCCAACCAAACATGTCTTCTAACTCTGCTGAATGAACATTCACATAATGTATGCCCAGTTGTAGTTCTTCATTTCCCTTACTGTCCCTCAAGACTAGGGTCAAGGTTCACTTGCTATCTCAATACCATTCCATGTTCCCACTTCTCAGGAAGGTTCAGATACACTCGGAATAAATACAGCTCCCATGGAGCATTTCCTATTCTTTCTATTCCTCTTCAGGACAATTCATACCTCTCCAATTATTAGAATCCAGGATAAGTGCTCCAGGCATTATTATTATTTCCTTCATCCTACCCAGAAGCTCTGTATCAGATGGAAGTAGAGCAACGTCCCAAAGTCCCTCATCTCTCCCTATGTAGAACCACCACCTTGCATTTACCTAGACAGTAATAATTCAGACAAGAAGATGCAAATGGTATACTCTCTGAAGGTCAACGATGATGAGTACTCTTCGCTGGGATGGTAATCCCCGGTAGAGTTATCATCCCTGTCTCCCCACTATAATTAATTTGGCTAACCACTGAGGTCATTGTTTTACCTTTTCCAAGAGCTGCCATTTAAGCTAATTGGTTCTTTTATCATTTTACTATTTCCTGGCATCTTACTCACCACCCATAAAATTTGTATACTATGAACATCTTACCAGTAGTTATTCCTTATTAATCTAGGTTACAAACCTCCCTGAAAAAAAAAATCCCAGAAAGAAAAATATCAAATAGCCTTGAATTATCTTGAATTGATGAAGCAATCCCCTATTCAGTGACAGAAATCTTCAGCTGCGAACTTCTTAACTCTAGTTGGCAAATGACAGTTATAATTGGAGACCACGTTTATTAGCAACATACTACTCACTAAGCTCTCTAAACCTGGAAAATTGAAAATGATTTTTGGTCACCGGAACCATCATTGTAGAACTCTCTGAATCTATACCTGTGTGTATACTGTCTGGGTAGAATAAAGGATAATTCTGCTCCAGCATACTTTTCCAAAGTGGCATCTGGAATATGAGACTGAATCACTGCGGAGATCCTTTCGACATCACTCTGTGGCTCCATCTTCATGACTACGTGATATGCGGCGTCTGAGAGAGATCAGTTAGAAGACCCAATTAAGCAGTTGTGTACTCTCTCATCTGTTAAGCCCAAATCTGGCACTCCATGGTTCAGGTTACCGAGGTCCACAAGGAAGGAATCACAGTAGTCACAAGACATTTTGTTATGACTTTAGGGAGGCTCACACCTAAAATTTCCAAATGTTGCTCCAAGAACCAAAACAATGAATAAACAGCAATTTCCTCTATAATTTCAATTATTTTCTTAGTGAACAATAATAACTTAACCTCTTGACATACAAAGACATATCAGATACGTCATTTGTTTCTTAAGCCATTATAAACACTGACATCTCTGAGATGTGCACAGATTTAATTTGCTTTGAGTGCAGTTATAATGCAAATATTATCAAGAAATAATGATATCTGTTCAGTGTTAAAGTGTGAACTGCAGAAATAATCCCTTTAAGATGTCTGTTTTGAATCTGTACAAAAGCGACACTGAAAGCCAAATCGGATATTCGAGTGAAAACAGCAAGACTGATACTCAACAAATTTGTACGGCTGACTATTCAACAGAAGATTGAAATTCAAGGGAAGGCATCCCTATCCAATGTCATGTTCATAAACGTGCAAGACCTGTATCTATACCAAGCAGCAACGACTTTGATTCAGGAGATGAAGAATGGAATTGGGAAGAAAAAGAAATATTCCAAATATAAAACCATTACCCAAATCGCTGGTATCAATGCTTTAGTTTTGCCAAGATGAGGAGCAAATCCTGCTTCTCTTCATGTTTTGAAAGAAGTGCTCAGTGATGATTTTTAAAAAATGATAACCGTAGAAAGAAATAGATACACAAGTCAAAAGATAAAGGACCAGAACTCAAAAAAGGATGAGGAGTGGTTTCCAGTAACAAGTGATGAAATGAAAGCATGCCTTTCATTATGTATCATAATGGCTCAAGTAAAAAAAAAATCTAAAATACATATACTTGTCAAAAAGAGCAACATTAGAGACACTGATATCTTCAAAAATGTGTTAGGAAAGTAAATTTACTACACTAAAAGTACAAACCACAGATTTAATTTTACAATATTTGTTACACAGTTAAATACTGATAACGATGATCAAGTATTTAACTTTTAATACAATACTCGTGACACAGTAAGCTTTTCAATCTTCTTGTCCTCTTAGGACTCAACAGTGAACGCTTCTTCTTAGAGAGTTGAGGCAGTGAGAGCTGAATGCTGATACCAGCACGGAACTCTCTAGATCATCAAAGAAGCAAACACAAGCACCAGGCTTCTGATTAACAAGTAAAAAGCCCAGGTTAAGCATTTTTAAAGTTTAGCATCTATAAGAAGGGACCTGAATGTCCCAAAGTATTATAGCTTTTAAAATACCTAGTTTCATATATATATTATTTTACCAATTATCAGTAAAGTTAGTGAATATTAGAAATTATTATAAATGATTTATCAAAAGCATAGCTCTTTAAATTATGTGGCTCATAACCCAGGTGTACCCACTTCATATGGAATAAATCTAATTTTGGATGCAGAACCCCTAACAGGTTAACTGTACAAATTCAAACCTGAAACGTAATCATAAACTTTTAACAACTAAATGAGTATATAAATATGACTTTAGATATATTTTTGATATATCTGGGCCCCAGGTTCTGTATTCAATAAAATGGAGCTGCTGTTTTGAATATGAAATATAACATATAAAGTGGATGCCACAGTAACCAGTATAGAGGACATAATTAATTAATGTGAGTTAATTAATAATACTGAATAAATGAATGATGAAGCAATTCATCCCTAATTATGTCCATTTACATTCATACCTTCCAATTTTTTATTCCAATTACTACAAATTTAGCCCTCAATAATTCAGTTTGGTGTATCAGTTTTACCTCCTAGAAAAGCCATATACTTATCCAAGTCAAGGACTGCTTTATTCCACTTATGATTCTCTCATTCTGCATTACATCCTTACCATCAATTGCTACATGTTAGTTACTGCATCACACTAGGGATTTGATACTGGTTTGGCAAACAAGAAACTAGCATCAGAGGTGAATGAATTTCCCTACTTCCTCTCAGCATCAGTCAGTCAAATACTCAATAAAATATGAGGCTATCAGGAAAAAAATCCAGCCATAAATGCCACCATTTTTCATATTACATGGCTCGATACTTTCTGGATAGCCCTCTTAAATCTCTCTGGAGGCATACCTGCACTCTAGGGACAAAGAAAACTATCAGTAGGTGCAAAGGGGGAGAAATAAGCATGGTCTTCGCAGGTTGAGATGAGTATTTCCTGAGTCTGAAGGTATGTGGTGGAGAATAACTGGTAAGTATATGTAGGGAACATTCAGACTGCATTAAAAGCCAATCAGAATACTTGAGAGCTAATTAAGGGGACAGAGGGAGTCACTCAAGTTTTGGGTAACAGACAAAATATAACCGAATCACGGTAGAAGAATTGCACGATGGCATCAACACCCTAAGAACGATCGGAGTGGGACAGACCGTATACTTGTTTCAGGAAGATGGACGAGCCACAGCACTGCAGGGATCCCTTCACCATGATGGCTATGCGGTCACCCAGGACGTCAGCTTCATTTGTGTAGTGGGTGGTCAGTAGGATGGTACGATCCTGCTTATACTGCTGAAGGAGGTCCCAGGTGGCTCTCCTTGAGACTGGGTCCATGCCAGCTGTTGGCTCATCCAGGATCACCACCTACAGACCAGAAGAATGGCTCCATGATCATTGATAATTGATGCCATACTACCTGTGAAATAATTTACTATTTGAGGGAAACACATTTAAGCTAAGATACAAAATTCAGACTAAAAATAGTGGTAAAAACTCTAGGAAAAACATAATCCCAACCCATGTAACAGCTGACCCAATAACGTACTTTCTTTCTGATTATCACTGGCAACACTCCTTTAAGATTCGTATCCACGCTCAGGTTTTTGTCAGCTGGGTTTTCTGGACCAGCTGCGAGGAACCCATTGTTAGGGCACGTGTGTGCCCCTCTCCCACTTCCTCTCCCTTTCCTCCTTGTTCTTCTCCTCCTACTCCTTCTCTTTGCCCTCACATCTCTGTCTCATAATCTCTCTTCTTTATTACCTTGGAGCCTCCTATGAGTGCTATCATGATGGAGAGTTTGCGCTTCGTTCCTGTACTCAGCAACTTTGAAAATGTATCGCGCTTTTCTAGCAGGTTAAAAGTAGAGAGCATATGGTCAATTTCCATACGGTACATCTTTTGACATTTTCTTTTTACCTACAAAGGGGAGCCAGAATTTACATGATGCATCCAACTGTATCCTCAGAAAGTTCTTAGATCATTACTTGTTATATATCTATACAGATAAATGAATTTTCCTGCAACTATATCCTTAAAGCATTTATATCAGCTCTTTTCTCATACCAGCTACACAATTTTTTTCTCACTGCCTCCCTTTATGTCTAAAGAAGAGTTCCTAAAAAATGAATTTTTAGAATTTATAAAGACACCTGAAACTCATGCACAAAAAAAAAGAAGAAAAGAAACATATTTCTAGTTTCCAGGTACGACAGAGTAAACACACATACCCCTTTATCTCCCAATGAACTCAGTGATTAAACCTGGAGAACGATAAAAAGTAAACATCAGCAGTTCGATTAGGAAAACCACCAAAACTTGAAACAACACTGAACAGGTGTCAAGTTTACCGTTTTCTTCCCTTGTGCATTCCCAGCATGAGCTCAAAGCAATTCAAAGTCTGGAAGAAATGATGGAATGGGATTAAGGAGAAACCTTCTAGTTCTGGCTTGAGGAGTGGGAAAGGGAAAGCTCCTACAGCTCTGGGAGGGCAGTCCCATCATTTCCCAGGTTCTCTTGTGACCCAGCCCAGGAAGTCTCGTGGGAGTGATGGTGGCAAGACTAGAAAAGAATGGGAACCCTCAAGAAGCCAAAAACTCTGATGGCGGTGAACCTTCTCAGTTCACGGGAGCCATGGCTCCAAAGGGACAAGGCCACACTCAACTGCTCTTTACCTTCACGCGCTGTCTTCCTGCCACTTGGATGTGGCACAATCATGAAAATGGGTGATTTCTGGCTGGAGGACTGAGGAAAAATTCCTGGGGAACCAGAACATACTGGGGAGCTAACAAGACAGACGAGCAGGAAAGTGACCAGAAAGTTGTTTATGAACCCCTGTGTTTACCCCATCATTTGCAGACCTGGATATAATCCTAATTAGAATACCAAACTTTAAACATTATGTTAATGAATAAACCTCTACCCAGGCGTGACTTGACTAATGGGTAAACACATACATGGAGAGACCGATGAAACAGCACTGCAAAAACTTTGGAACTGACATAGGAACCACAACCCACAGACAGGATATAAACAAGACATAGTCTCCTGAGGTATTGTTGAAAACATCCAGGATAAAAACAAAAATTACTTGGCACAGAAAGAGTGACAAAAATCTTATCTCATGTAGGAGAAGACAATCAATAGACATCAATGACAGGATGGCAGAGATGCTGGACTTAACACAGAAAGTATCATCACACTATAGAAGATACAAAGTGGAAACTAAAGGAAATTTTAGAACTAAAAAAAATGAATAACCAAAATAAAAAGCTCATTTGATGTACTCAATAGTACAGTAGGAATGATAGAAGAACATGTTTGTAAATTTGAAGACTGATCAATACAATTATCTAATCTGAACAACAGAAAGAAAAATGATGAACAAAGCCCAAGGGACTTTTGGGACAACAAAATGTCTCACATTCATGTCACTAAAGTTCCAGGAGGGGAAGGAAAGAGCTGGTGGCTGAAATATATTTGAAGAAATAACGACTGAAAACTTCCCAGGTTTGGCAAAAGACACAAACGTACAAATTGAAGAAGTTGACTGAAGTAGAAAGAGATAAACTCAAAGAAACCCACACCGGAAAAATCATAACCAAATAAACATTGAACTATTGATTGTGTCCATGGGTTGTTTGTTTGTTTGTTCATTTTGGGAACGAGTGGGTTAAGGAGAGGAGAAAGGGGAGGGGGTGGGGGGAAGCTAAATATAAGGTGATGGAAAGAGAACTCACACCGGGCGGTGAACTTATTATAAAACAAGGTGACAATGCACTGTAGAACTGTATGCCTGAAACCTATGTAATCCTTGCTAACAGATGTCACCCCAATAAGTCTAACAATAAAAATGAATTAAAAAAAATAAATAAAAAGGAAAAAAGAAAAATCATAACCAAACTGATGAAATGTAAAGATAAAGAAAAAATGTTGTGAGAACCCACAGAAAAATGGCAATTTAACTGTAGGGGAATACTTCAGATGACTTTGAATTTCTTACCATAAACCATGGTGTCCAGATAGCAGTAGAAATACATGTTTAAGTGCTGAAGGAAAAGAACTATTAGACCAGATTTCTATGTCAAGCAAAAGTACCCTTGAGGAATGATGGTGAATTGAAGATACTCTTAGGTGAAGGAAAACTTAGAGACTGTAGCCAAGAGTACTGATGTAAAGGAACTGATATAGACTATTTCTCAAACAGAAGAGAAATGATACAGGAAACAAAAATGATAAAAGCAATGGCAAATATAGCTATTACTATCTTATGGTTTTTTAAACATGCTAGATAGATGCTTTTAAGCAAAAAACACAATATTGTCTGATGATGTTTTCAATATATGTAGGTGTAATGCATGACACCTATAGCCTAAAGGGAGTAGGGCAGAGAACCTATGATGTGGAAAGGCTTATGCATTCCACGTAAGTCGAAAAACACTGATTCCAAATAACTGTGAAAAGCTAAGTCTGTATTCTGGAATCCCTAAAGCAACCAATAAAAATGCACACGACAGATATAGCAAAAATCACAATAGACAAATTAAAATGAAATACTAAATGTGTTTAAATAACCCAAAAGAAGGCCGGAAAGAGCAAACAGGGACAAAAATCAGTGAGAACAAACATAAAACAAATAATGATATATTTAAACCTAAACAGATAAGTAATTACATTAAAATAGTCTAAACACATCAATTATAATAAAAGACAGAGACTGTCAGACAGTATAAAAAAACACGACCTAACTGTACAATGTCTACAAAAATTCATGTAAAATTTAATGATGTAGATAGGTTTAAAGTAAAGTATCTGAAGAAAATATACCATGTAAACACAAATCAAAAGAAAGGTAGAATGGTTATATTAATATCAGATAAAGTTGACTTCTCAACAAATACATTACCAGAAACAAAAGAGGGACATTAAATATTGGTAAGAGAATTGTTTCACAAAGAAGATGCTACAATCCTAAATGTGACCTGACAATAGGACACAGACAAAAATGAACAGAATTAAAAGAGAATAGAAAAACACTTTAGGAAATTTCAATACTCTTCACTCAATAATAGAACTACTAGGCGGAAATCAGCAAATATACAGAACTAAACAACAATATTAAGTTACTGAACCTAACTGATGTTTACAGAAAATTCTGATATAACAGTGTCAAACATTCTTCTCAAGTACAAATCAAACAGTAATCAAGATACACTGTATCCTGTGTGATAAAACCTTGGCAATTTTAAGACATTTGAAATCACACCAAGAAAAAAGCTAGAACAACTTTCCATCATTTGGACATTTAAAAAACATACTTATAAATGATCTATGAGTCACAGAAGAAGTCTCAAGAATATAGAATATATTTTGAACTAAATAAAAATGAAGATATAACATGTATCAAAATTTTTTGTGGGGCACAGCTACAGGAGTGCTTAGAGAAGAATTTCATAGCAATAAATATTTACATTAGAAAGCAGACATGCTTAAAATCAATTATCTAAGCTTTGACCTCAAAAACATGAAAAAAAAAAAAGCCCCAAATGAAGTACATGGAATATAATACACAGACATGAATAAATAAAATTAAAATCCAAAACATAATAGAGAAAAATCAATAAAACTAAAAGCTGGTTCTTTAAAAAAGATAATGAAAATTGATAAACTTCTAGTAATAATAATAGAGAAAAACAGAAATACAACTTAGCAATATCAGTATTTTACAGACTCTACAGACATTAACAGGATAATAAGGAATACTACAAATGGCTCTATACATAGTCATCAACTTAGATGAAACAGAACAATTCTTCAAAAGTTACAAAGTACTATAGCTCACCTAATATAAAATAAATAACCAGAGTATTCCTATAACTATTAAATAAATTGAATGTATTTTTTTCCAGCTTTACTAAGATACAATTGACTAGTCATGGGGATCACTTCTTAAATTACGTAAGTGCCGAATCACTATGTTGTATACCTGAAATAAATGTATGTCAACTATAATTAAAAAATAAAACAATTTTTAAAATTATAAATATTTAAGGTGCACAACTTGATATATATGTGTGTAAATATATTTCGAAAATTTTGCTATGGTCAAGGTAATTAACATATCCATCACTTTAAGTAGTTTCCATTTTATTTTTTCAGTATACAATACAATATTGTTAACTATAGTCTCATTGCTGTAAACTATGAGGCTGGACAATTAATTTCACGAACTCATCCTAGAAGTGCTCCATACCTCATGGCTGAATATCACTATGATCACCTTTGAAGTGCTCCCCTTAGGAAGCTATACACCAATGCCAGCGCCGAGTCCACCCTTCAATGCAATTTTGGAACTCTTTTTCTGGAATGGCCATCAGACCTGTTGTCGTGCCCCAAATCTGACAATTTCTGTCATGACCTTACTGAATTGTTTGTACAGTGCTGCCCAGGTAAGTGCATGATGGCAAGCTCTTATAAACTTACGGACAAAATATTATCAAACCAAATTTCGTCACATGTTAAAAAAAACCCCATGATCAAGTGGGATTTATTCTACTAATATAAGACTGGTTCAATATTTGAAAATCAATCAATGTAATCTACTTTATAAACGGTCTGAAGAAGAAAAGCCACGTAAATCATTAATAAATGCAGAAAGAGCCTTTGATCAAATGCAACATTCATTTATAATAAAAATTCTCTCCAAATTAAGAACATAAAGGAACTTCCTTAAGGTGATAAAGCATTATCTACACACACACACACACACACACACACACACACACACAAATGCTAATGGTGAAAGACTGAATGTTTCCCCGCTAACATCAACAAGTCAAGGATGCTCATCTTCAACAATCACATCCAACATCAGTGTTCTTAGCCAGTGCAAGAAAAAGAAATAAAAGGCTATGTATTGGCACCAGAAAGGAAATGCACCTATTCTTCAATGACACTGATTGTCTATGTATGAAACCAAGAAATCTAAAAGGAAAAACCCTTCTAAACCTAACAGTAAGCTTAGCAAGGTCAAAGGATAACAGGTCAATACACAAATAATCATTTTTCTATATACAAGCAACAAACAACTGTAAATAAAAGATTTCAAGCTCCAAATAATTATATATGTGTGTGTGTGTGTGTGTGTGTGTGTGTGTGTAAAATATATAACAGGTATTCGATCTATATACTGTAAACTGAAAATGATGATACAGGAAACCACAGATCTAAATTAATGGAGAGAAATACTAAGTTCAGGGATTTGAAATTTCAGCACATTAACAATGCTAATTCTATCCAAAGTAATATACAGATTTAATGTAATACCAATAAAAATCACAGTGATCTTTTGTAGATACATTAAAAAATAATAAAAACATTTTATTTAGAAGAGACAAACAGTTATAATAATAATAATCCTTGATCTCTGACAAATGTGCGAAAAGCAATTTAAAGATGAAAGAACGGTGTTTTCAAAAATGGTGTGAAAACAATTGGTCACTTATGTGTTAAGAAAATGAACCTAGACCTAAGGTTTACACCTTTATACATAGACTAAAAATGGATCATAGATCTAAATGTATCATGTCAAACTACAAAAATTTAGAAGAAAATACAGAACAAAATCTTCATGTCGTGGGGTTAGGCACAGAGTTCTAGAAAAGACAATAAAGGCAGGATCCATTAAGCAAAATGTGATAAACTGGATTTCAATATTAAAAACTTTTGTTCTGTAAAAGACATCAATTATGAAGAAAATGAAAAGACAAGGTACAGTAGGGGAAAAATATTTGCAAAGTATATATCAAAGGACATACATCCAGAAAATATACAGACTCTCAAAAATTCAGTTAAGAAACAGACAACCCAAATTTAAAAATGGACACAGGGCCTGAACGAATGTTTTACAAAGAGGGTACAAAAATGGCTAATAAAGCATGTGACAGATGATCAACATCATTAGCCATTCATGGAAGGCAGATTAAAACCATGATTACATGCACATACACATCTATTAGAATGGTAAAAACTTATTAACAATACCAAATTCTGTAATGGTAAGGATGTAGAGCAATCGTAATTCTCATACACTGCTGGTGGGAGTGCTAAATGATTCCCCCACTATGGAAAGCAGTTTGGTAGTTTCTGATAAAATTGAACAAATACCTAAACTACAGTAATCCTTACCCTTATGTTTCCGCACAAAAAAGCTGTACATGAAATTCAGCTTTAATCATACTCACTAAGCCTGGAAACAACCCACATACCCTCCAATTGGTATATTGTGATGCATCCAAAAGTAAACTACTGCTCAGCAATGAAAAGAAACATAATACCAATCATGCAACAGTATGAATGGATCTCAAAGACTTTAGGCTCTGGGTAAGCAGCTAAACTCTAATGGTTATACACTACAATGTATGATTCCATTTTTTGTCTCAACAAGACAAAACAATAGTGATGAAAGACAGACCAATGGTTATCGGGGGAAGAGGAATGGCTCCAAACCTAACAGCTTGAGGGACTGTTTTAGGTGAAGAGACTATTCTGTATCTTGTAGTGTTGGTTAAATGTATTAAATTCACAGACCTGTATGTAAAAAGAAAAAAAAAAAAGTTAAATTTACTGTATAATTAGAAAAATCTCTGACTTACCACAGAGTAGAAATAAAGGTGTTCTGACAGTGTCAAGTGATTAAACAACAAGTCCTGCTGTGGGCAGAAGCTTAGGTTCTTTCGAATATCCACTATGTTCTTGGAGATGGCATATCCATTGATGTAGGCCTCCCCACTGGTAGGAGGGTAACGACCTACAAGCAGGCAGAAGACATGATGGAAACTGAGCTTTGGTGAGAGGATATGATAAGACTGCTAATTAGCATATCAAATTTGGTCTCCTGTGGATCACTCAAAAAAATGAGCACCCTCTCCTGTAGAACAGTTCAGGAAAATAGCAAGTGACATCTGGGGGTGGAATTAGCTGTCTTCTAATTTTCTTTCTGCTTATATAATACTAATTTGCTGCAATAGGTATAGATCATATTGACAATAAAAACATTTAAATGATTTGTTATATTCTAATATATTCGCACTGCAATCAGCAAGTTACTATCTTTGTGAACCACATCAGGTACTGAGATGGTATGAAAAACATAAAGATCTAGAACATAAAATACTGTCCTTAAGAAATTTAAACATTAGTAACAACGGTCCAAATTTTGTGGGGAACTATTTGGTAATATGTAAAAGAAAATTCTAACTCCATTTAAACCCTATGAATCATTTATCCTATTTTTAAATACCTTCTTTTTCAAGTTGAGACATAGTTGACAGGTATACAGCATACTGATTAGGTACTGATACGTATTGTGAAATAATCACCCCAATAAGCATAGTTAAAATTCCATCACCATACATAGTTACAAACTTTTTCTTGAGATGAGAACTTCATAAAGTTACTTCTAGTGACTTCCACACAAGCAATACCTTATTGTTTCCTCCAGTCTCCATGCCGTACCTTCCACCCCCATGACCTATTTATAACTGAAGTTTACACCTTTTGACTCCCTACACCCCTTTAGCCCAGCTTCCACCCCCTGCCTCTGGCAACCAACAATCTCTTCTCTTTATGAGTTCAATTTTTTTTTTTAAAAAAGGTTCTACATACATGTGAGCTCATATGGTATTTGTCTCATACTTATTTCACTTAGTACAATGCCCTCAAGGTCATCCATGTTATTACAAATGGCAGGATCTCCTTTTTATATAGCTGAATAATACATACACATACATATATATAAACACACGAGGGCTGTCCAAAAGAAAACCAGCCATAAAGGCCTCTATTTTTCACATTACATGACCAGATACTTTTCAGACAGCCCTCGTATATGCATATATCTCACATCTTCTTTATCCATTCATCTACAGATGAGAACCTGCATTTCTAATACATTCCAAGGTTACCCTGAGGCTGCTGGTGGTCAGAGGCCTAGACTATGAAAACCGTTTAGTTAGTGAAGGCTAAACTGCTACACAGAAGAGGCTCCAAAGGAGCCAAAAGGAAATAGAAATTCTGCAGAAACAGGATAATACCAAGTGAACCATCCAGGTTGCGGAGAAGATCTGCTCCACAGATTCATCCATCAAAGGACACTAAGGTGGTTTCCATGTCTTGGCTATTGTAAATAATGCTGCAATGAACACAGGTGTCATACATCTTGTCAAATTAGTGTTTTCACTTCCTTCAGCTAAATACCAAGAAGTGAAATTGCTGGAGAACACATGGCAGCTCTATTTTTAATTTTGTCAGGAGCCTCCATGCTGTTTACCATAGTGGCTGCACCAATTTACATTCACGCCCACAGCGCACATGGGTTCTCTTTTCTCCACATCCTTGCCAACACTTGTTATATTTTGTATTTTTATAGTACTTTTTGTATTTCTAACAAATGTGAAGTGATATCACATTGTGATTTTGATTTGCATTTCCCTAATGATTAGTGATATTGAGCATCTCTTCATGTACCTGTTGGTCATCTGTATTTCTTCTTTGGAAAAATGTCTATTCAAATCCTCTTTACTCTTTAATCCACTTTTTTTTTCTTTTTTGCTATTGAATTGTATGAGTTCTTTCTTAATGTATTATATTTTGGAGATTAATGCCTTGTCTGATAGATGATTTGCAATTATTTTCTCCCATTCAGCATATTCCTCTTCATGTTGTTGATGGTTTCCTTTGCTGCAGACACTTTTTTGGTTTGATGTAGTCCACTTGTTTATTTTTGCTTTTGTTACCTTTGCTTTTGATGTCAAATCCAAAAAAATCATAGCAAAAATGGACATCAAGGAGCTTAGCACTTGTGTTTTCCTCTAGGAGTTTTATGGTTTTAGGTCTTCTGTTCATGTCTTCAATCCGTTTTGAGTTAATTTTACTGCATGGTAGATGATAGTGGACCAGTTTCATTCCTTTCCATGTGGCTGTTCAATTTACTGAACATACTGTCCTTTCTCCATTGTATATTCTTGCCATGAATTAATTGATCAAATAGAAAAGCTGTCCAGAAAGTATCCAGCCATGTAATATACAAATAGAGGCATTCATGGCTGGGTTTTTTTCTAGACAGCCATTGTACGTGCAGGTTTATTTCTGGGCTCTCTATTCTGTTTCACTGACCTTTTTGTGTTTTTATGCCAATACCATATTTCTGTGAAAAATGTCATTAAAATTTTGATAGGGGCTCTTGAACCACTCTCCTCGCTCAAGCCCGCTCCTACCTCTTTGGAGTGTACTTTCTCTTCAATAAAGTATCTCTTTGTTTAACCTCTTAAAAGAAAAATTTTTTTTGATAGGGCTTGTACTGAACCTGTCAGTTTGTAATATACAAGCTGTCATTTTGATTTATTTACATTTTCTTTTTTCCAATTTTGCTGATATTTCAAAACAAAACAAAACAAAACAAAAAACCCAATGCTGTTTTATTTTTTCTAATGTTTTTCTTTTCCTTCTCTATTTTGTTTATCTCCACTGTAACCTTTATTATATCCTCCCTTTTACTATCTTTGGGTTTAGTTTGATGTTTTTTTCTAGTTCCTTGAGGTATAAAATTAGGTTGTTGATACGAGATTTTTCTTCTCTTTTAATGTAAGCATTTACAACTATACAACTGTATCTTTGCATTGCTTTTGATGCATCCCATAAGTTTTGGTATGTTGTGTTTTCATTTTAAATTTTCTTGAAATATAACATCTCTTTCTTACTTACAGTGTAAATTTCAAGTTTGTCTGTATCTCCACCCGAGTGTAAGACTGAATGTAACAACCTTGTAATTACCACTATATTATCAGTCCAAAAAACAAATAGCATATAAAATTTTCATTGAATAAATGAAAGCACTTTGGTTGTGAATAATTGAAACGGTGGTAACACCAACACTGAAAAAACAACATACTCAATAGCACAAGTTGTAGACTGATTTACAGTTTAGAAGGAACCTGACTTCTGCTTTGGACAGAGCTGAATAAATACATACCTGTGAGAAGAGACAAGGTTGTGGTTTTTCCTGCCTCATTTTTTCCTAGAATTATTGTGATCTGTCCATTATATAAGTTCAAAGACATGTTGTTTACTGCTACTTTGTCGCCGAATTCCTGTGGAATAAGGTAAAGAATAACTTGATATCTGTCACTATCACTTATGAAAGGCAAACACTCACATCCTCTGTCCTTAGAAGAAACATTTTATCATCAGACTCATTGTAAAAAAAAAAAAAGATGATGATGCTTCGAACAAGAAACAGTATTTTCACTGAGTTTGCATATTAGTCAAAATAACTGTGAAGGCACAGTGGGACGTATATCTATGTTTGGTAATGAAAATGGAGACCTCTTTCTAGTTTATGGATAAAGAGTGCAATACAGTAGTTATCGGCCTACTCAACTGCAGCAGAATGGGAGAGGCTCAAAGAAGCTGCCACCAATGATCACAAAGTTGATGACAGGACTTCAGAAGTCTGATGATTCACAAGAGCATGCTGGAAATTTCTGAGATTTTAAGCAGGAGCTGGCAAACCCAAACACAGCCCATTACGTATTTTGTACAGCTAATGAGCTAAGAATGGTTTTCATACTTTTAAAGGCCTGTTTAAAAAAATAACAGAAAAACAGTATGTGCCAGACATTGTGTGTGGCCCACGGAAACTAAAATATTTCCATGTTCCTTTACAGAACACATTTGAAAACCCTACTGAGGTGTCTCCTGGGAACTCCTAATATTTCAGTGTGAAATTAGAAATCCTGTAGTGCCCAAGAACGCACCTAGGTGGATCTGAAACCTGCCTGTGTGTCTGTCCATAGGTGCCTCTTACTGGCTAATTCTAACTAGAGAGCAAACAGAGAAGGACATTTGGGGGAACACAGTTCATAGGTTTCCTCTTGCAATGTAGGAGAGACATTATAGAGAGGTGCTAGTGGTGTCAAATTAACAGAAGACATCCTGGAGAACAAGTCTACACACACTCCTCAGGCCTGGGCTTCTCAACAGTAGCACTACTGACATTTTGGATTAAAGAATTCTTTGTTACGGATGGCTCTCCTGTGCATTGCAAGGTATTGAGCAGCTTCCCTGGTCTCTGATCTGTAGATAAGCATTAGCACTCCTCTCCTCACCTCACTCCCTTTGTTGTGACAACCAAAATATTTCCAGATATCGTCAGACATCCTCTGGGGGACATAAATCATCCCCAGCTGAAATGCCCCAAGGAACCTAAATGTCTCCTGTGAGTTCAATTACCTTATAGATGCTGATAATACTACGATCTGTTTCAGCCATTATCCTTTTCCAAAGCTATAAGCTCTACATCTCCAAATGCCTACCAGAAACAGAAGTTTAAATATTTATAAATAATTCCAATTCAGTATGTTTATAACTCTGCCCATTATCATGCTCTGAAAATATAGTCCTCAACTGTACTCCTTAGCACAGTGAATGACCCCCAAATTCACCTAGCTATATAAACCAGAAACCTGAGTACAATCCTACACTTCTCCACCACTATTAACTATTCTATGCAATAAATCACCAAGTCCAATTAATAAATTTAGGCCAGGGGTAATCTTTCTTCATTTAAAAACTATTATTTGAAAAATGTGTTCACATTTTTTTGGTACCTCCACTACATGTATATAAAAAATGTTCTTCAATTATAAAGACACAAATAGGTAAAAGAATGGGAAAACTGTATCAGGCAAACATGAACTAAAAGAAAGGTGGAGTAACTAGTCTCACCTGTGGACCCTTATACCATGTCCAACCACCTGCAGGTTCTGGCACTAGAATTGCCTACGTGGACCCAGGTGTCTGGCCCACACATGGAACCTACTAGCTGGCTCATCCATGGACCCTGCCATCTGCCCTGTCCATGGTCCCCGCCAACCAGCCTGCTCAGGATCTCTGGGCAGGCACTGATAATGGGCTTTCTCTCTGAAACAATACCTTGTGCAAATGTTCAATCTGGATATCTGCCACCAATTTAGTAGGTTCAACCTCAAAATATCTGTTTTGAGCTTTCCCACAGGCTTTCATTTCTTCGTTTTTCTTTTTAATTCTTGGTTGGCCAAACCAGTATGAGCGCTACAAAGAAAGCCAAAATGTAGTTACCAAAATGAGCATTAAGAAAGGAAATACTCAAAAAAAAAAAAAAAAAAAAAAAAAGAAATGAAATACTCCATCTGAACTGACCTATTACAAGTAAACCAAATGAATCAGTGACCAAAACCTCCCTACAAAGTGCAAGACCAGATGGCTTCACTGGTGAATTCTAACAAACATTTAAACAAGATTAACAACAATCCTCCAAGCCTTCCAAAAAGTCCAAGACAAGAAAACATTTCCTAACTCATTCTATGAGCTCAGTATTATCTTGACACCAAAGCCAGACAAAGACATCATGAGGAAAGAAACTAGAGACCAATATCCCCTCTGAATACAGATACAAAAGTCTTCAACCAAATGATAGCATACTGAGTCCAATAGCATATCAAAAGGATTATACATCATGAACAAGTGGGATTTATCCTAGGAATGCAGTGGTGGTTCAACATATAAAAATCAATCAACACAATATACCACATTAAGAGAACAAGTAGAAAAAAGCCACATAATCATTTCAACTGGTGCAAATAAAGCCTTTGACAAAGTGTTTTCATGATTAGGAAAAAAAAAAAAAAGAACACTCAGGAAACTAGGAACAGAAGAGAACTTTCTCAAAATGACAAAGAACACTTACGAAAAATCCACAGCTAATATCATACCCACTGGTGAAAGACTGAAAGCTTTACCTCTAAGATCAGGAACAAGACAAAGATGCCTGCTTTCATCCACACTATTCACTACTGTACTAGTTTTAGCCAGAGCAACGTGGCAAGAAGAAGAAATAAAAGGCATCCAAGTTGGAAAGGAAGAAGTAAAACTATCTACATTTGAAGACAGCATGATACCTATATTTCTACATATAGAAAAGCCCAAAGAATCCCTCCTACACATACTACCAGAGCTAATAAATTCAGCAAAGATGCAGGGTACAAGATCAACATACAAAAATCAGTTGTATTTATACACTGGCAAGAACAATCCAAAAAGAAAATTAACAACTTCATTTACATCAGCATCCAAAAGAGTAAAATAGGAATAAAGTTAAACACAGAGGTGAAAGACTTATACTAAGAACTATGTGAAAGAATTTAAACAAGATAGATAAATAGAAAGTTCATGGACTGAAAGATAGTGTTTTTCATATGGCAATACTACTCAATCAAGACTCAATGTAATCCCTATAAAAATCCCAGTGGTCACTTTTGCAGGAATAAAAAGCTGGTCCTCAAGTTCATATAGAACTGCAAGAGCCCCCTAACAGTCAAAACAATCTTGGAAAAGAAAAGGATAAAGTTGGAGGACTCACATTTACATATTTCAAAGCTTACCATAAAACTACAGAAATCAAAACAATGTCTGGCTTAAGGACAGACATTTGAGCAATGGAATAGAATTGGGGGTCCACAAAAAAAACCATATAGCTACAGCTAACTGACTTTCATCAAGGGTGCTAGGACCATTCAACAGGGAAAGAACAGTCTTTTCAAAGAGTGGTTGGTACTGGGACAACAGGATATCCACATGCAAAAGAATCAAGTTGGATCCCTACCTCACACTACATAAAATTCAACTCAAAACTGATCAAGGATCTAAATGTAAGAGATAAAAATCACCAAGCTGTTAGAAAACATGGATAAATCTTCATGAGCTTGGATTTGACAACAGCTCTTTAGATATGACACTAAGTTCACAAGTGACAAAGGAAAAATTCATACATTTAATCAATATGAAAAATTTTTGTGCATGAAAGGACACTATCAAAAGAATGAAAAAATAACCCATAGAACTGAAGAAACTATTTACAAATCATACAAGGGCTGTCCAGAAAGTATCCAGTCATGTAATATGAAAAAGAGAGGCATTTGTGGCTGGATTTTTTCTGTACAGTCCTTGTATATTTGATAAGGGTCTAGTGTGCAGAATATATAAAAAGACAACTCAATCTAAAAATGGGCACAGCACTTGAATAGACATTTTTCTAAAGAAGACACACAAATGGCTAACAAGCACATGAAAGCTCTCAGCATCATCAGTCACCAGGGAAATGCAAATCAAAACCACAAGATACCACTTCATACTCGGAAGAAGATCTGTAATAAAAGAAAAAAGGAGAACAAGAAGTATTGCAAGGATGTGGAGAAACTGGAACCCTGGTACACTGCTTATGGGAATGAAATACGGTGCAGCCTCCGTGGAAAACAGTTTCATGGTCCCTAACAATATTAAACACAGCATTATCATCCAAACCAGTAATTCTAGGAATAGTCCCAAAAGAACTGAAACAGCTATTCAAACAAATACTTGTACAGAAATATTCACAGCAGAATTATTCAAATAGCCAAAAGGTGTCATCTATATGTTCAACTACAGATTACTAAAGGAAGTGTTCTATATACATACATACAATGGAGTATTACTCAGTGATCTTAAAGAATGAAGTATTCATATACACCATAATCTTGACAAACCTTGAAAACATCATGTTCAGTGAAAGAAGGCAGACACCAATGGTCATATATTCCATGATTCTGTTTATATGAAACGTCCAGACTAGACAAATTCATATAAAAAGAAAGCTTACCAGTGGTGGCTTGGGGGTTGGGATGTGACATCTTAATGGATACAGGGTTTTATTTTGGGGTAATGAAAAGATTTTGGAACTAGATATGTACATGTACATTGTACACAGATTTGTTCACTTTAAAATGGTCAAGTTACATGAGTCTCAACTGAATTAAAATTTAAATGTGAAAAAAGAAATGAGGCACTAAAAACTTGAAAACACTTTGGCTTGGTTGACTTTGTGAGATGGAGAAAGTTGTAGCATACTTTCAGGGATTGTATCTTACAGCAAATTTACATAGGATATGAACCTCCAGGGTTTAGAAGCAAAAACTCTTTAAAATGCTAGTGGTTCAAGAAACAGGAACAAAATAGAATTACTCAAAAATGAGGGCACAGCCAGTGAATTTTATCACACTTGGTCAGAGTATCTTCTTTGTACCATCGGTTATCCAGTAATGGTAAAGGAGCATGGCGGGCAAAAGGCAGATGTGCTCTGACTCTAAGTACCTCGGTCCTACAACTGAGAAGAGGCAGGTGGTTAAGAACACAGATATAGAAAACACCTAATCATCTTCTCACTAGGATCTAAGAAACCATCACACGTTAATGTAGCTGAGAACAACTTCTGCAGAGACGTTTAGGTTATTTTATTCTTCTACCTAATCTACTCACTATGTGCCATTTGGATGAAGAAAGTTTCTATTACTCATAATTTTAAATGTATGGGGTTTCAGTGTCTTATCCATAGATATCATGCATCTTGCACATGTGGAAGACTTTAAGGTATTATCAAGAAATGGCTAGCAATTCTTTATGGTTGGTACACAGATGAAAATGATTCTGTACTTGACCTTTTGATTTGATTCAAAATTTTATGCAATAGGCTCGTAAGGACTATGGGCTTTCACAATAAGCAGCATTAGAACTCACCATAAGAAAAAAGTACCATGGTTGGGGCACGCCATACTGGCCTGGAAAGACAGTTTCTATATACCAGGTCACAAGGCCATACAGGAAAGCATCAAGTAAAAGCATTCCCAATATGTAGCCAAAGATGAGATTTTCCTCCAGGTTGACTGGTGTCCAAATGTTATCCCACTTAACACCAATATCTGAAATAAAAAGGAAATATTTACCATAGATAACAGCTCTGTGATTGAAACACCAAAGAAAAAAGGTTGTTGATACTCTAAATTTTGCCACTGTGGATGACCTATATGTTGACACCCTCAGTATATAGGTCACCTAAGAATGATGGAATATGTTATAACATTGGTTTCATCCCTCCTCCATAAAAATCCACAACAATAAATAGGAATGACTGAGACAAAGTCAACAACTGAAACAAAACTAAACAATAACAAAAAAGACAAGTAAAAAGCAGATGTACCAGATCCTATCCTTCTACTGCATCCCTCATGATAAATTCCCACTGAAATAACCACCAGGATATACAAATACAGAAAAACATTCCACGGTGCTATAGAAGGACATTGACTGCCAAACAGAAGAGAAAAAGTAGTTTTGCTGAGACCTAGTGCTGATAGAAAGGGGGGAAAAGGAAATCACCAAAAGAAGACAAGTTATCTTTTGTTCTTCTACATCCTCCATTTCCAGACAGAGTGTAAGACAACTGAAAAAACATGAGGGATTGCAGTAAACTGCTAATCTAAAGAGAAAAGACATGAGGATGACAATGACCCAGGAAACTCAACTTCCTTCAACACAAGGCCGCCCCTTACTGTAGACCAGCACCATGAGACTATTCATAAACACTGTCTTTGAGAGATCTATGAGAAAAGGTAACAGCCTGAGATAAAAAGCACTTAGTAGAATTAAAAATGATGATCAAAATGAAAACCATTTTGAGGCAGAGAACAGCAAATTAGAAACCACAGAAAAAAAAGAGTTAGAATATAAACCTCAGAAACCCTATCATAAATTGAAAATTTTCCACTGAAAACACAGTAAGTTCCTGAAAGGGAAAATAAACAGTACAGAAAAGCAACGATAACTAAATAAAATAACCTGATAAAAAAATAACTCAATTAGAAAATGAAAAGTATACAAACAAGTATGTCCTGCTACAGATTAAGCCAATAAAAACCTTATATCCAGAAAAAGTCTAGTGAATTTTTAATGCTTCATGTATAAAATAAGACTAATGCAAGTATCCATAAAGAAATCATATGTACAGTTTTCTAATTAGCTACTTATTGGAAGTAGATTTTTGTTCGCAGATGAGAAAATTAAGTATCCTCAATCCTCCTCACTCATCAAAACTATAATGAAATTCTTGCTAAATCCCAAAAGATTTTTCATAGAATATGACAAAGTGATCAAAATTCAAGTGGAAAACAAAGTGACAAGAATAACTGAAGAACAACAAGGTACAGGTACGAGACTAACAGATATTACAATTTGTTATAAAGCTATAATGAGTAAAACCATTGTAGTATTGATGGAAAACTAGACTGAAAAGATGAAAAGAATGGAAAGTATCACCAGGAACAGATCCATGCCATATAGAGAAACTTAATGTAAAACAAAGGGGGAATTAGAAACTGGTAGAGAACAAAAAACTAGCCAATAAATGATTATAATATCAATTTTCATACTGAAAATAAAATTCTTACTTCATAAGAAACCCAAGTATCAACTCTATGCTTATTGAAAACCCAAGTGTAGAAATAAAAATACATACATTTTAGAAGAAAATATAAGATACTATCTTCATGACGCTGGGTATGAAAGGATTTCTTGAATAAGACTTAAGTGCAAACTAAAGGAAATGACAAAGGTGATTATATTAATTTAGGGAAGCTAACAATGCAGATGTCATTTTGGAAAGAAAGTCCATTCTACAAAGGAAGATAGGAGGAAAGTCACTCTGCCCTCCAGCAAGAAGGAAAGAGTGGGAAGTACGGGACAGCAGGTACATGGATCACAGGTTTACCTATTTCAGGGAAACCCCGGGGAACTGTTCAGGTTGGATCATGTAGAAATACCCAGCACTGTGTGAGGGTGGCATTGGTACTGGCGAAGTAAAGCAGCTAGATAGATGGGCCTGAAGTGGTGCTACTGTCTCCTCATATTTTAAAAGTCAGTCACCAGAGCTTGCATAACTTTCCAAGTGTTGGTAAGAGTCTCAGACAAGGCCAGAAACAACAGAGAACTGGTTGAGGACTTTACAGCTGGGACAAGTAGCCAGAACCACATTTCTAACAGATATGATCCCAGTACACTGTGCTACATGGGCCATATACATAAATGGTCAAACTTCTGCTCAGGTTACGTATGTCACTTATGGGGCAAAAGATCCAGAAGATGCTACATAGCTTTGAGGTTCCAATTTCCACCACTGTCAGAGATTCTTAAGTTCCCATACTTACATCATCTTGAGAAATACAAGAAGAGAGGTGTCTGAAAGACTGACTTATTCAGAAGAATGTGAATAAATTGCGGGGCTAGATTTATATTATGTTTACTTTTTTTAGCCCAGTAGTGTAGAGAAAGAGGAAAATTAGCTATAGGAAATAAAAGAGCTATATCTACATTTTTACATGAGAGTAGTATAATGTACTATTGCAAAGGATGTAGGGAAACTCATTGCAAAGGATGTAGGGCTGTTGGAAAATAAATTGGTCTTCTCTTTTACTGTAATAGTAATTAAAATGAAGCTATGAATACCTTCTAAGATAACATTTTTAAATCTAGGAACTTATTTATATTAGTATGCATATTAGATAAGCAAATATATGTGTCCTATTGTGGGTAAAAGCAAATGATTAGATACCACTTAAATGTGCACTGATAGAGAACAAGTTAATTACAGTGCCCTTCACAGTGGAGTATTATACAACAGGGGTGTCCAACCTTTTGGCTTCCCTGGGCCACAATGGAAGAATAATTGTCTTGGGCCATACATAAAATACACTCACACTAACAACAGCTGATGAGCTAAAAGCAAACTCTGTGCATAGTCTTCGTAACGTTGTAAGAAAGTTTGCAGGGGGGGAAGCTAAATATAAGGTGATGGAAAGAGAAGTCACATTAGGTGGTGAACTTATTATACATCAAGTGGACAATGCACTGTAGAATTGTATGCCTGAAACCTATGTAATCCTTGCTAACAGATGTCACCCCAATAAGTCTAACAATAAAAATGAATTAAAAAAAAAAAAAAAGAAATATATATATATATACAAAAATAAAAAATAAAAAAATAATGTTATATGTCAAAAAAAAAAAAAGAAAGTTTGCAAATTTGTATTGGGCCGCATTCAAAGCTGTCCTGGCTGCATGCAGCCCATGGGCCACAGGGTGGATGAGCTTGCTATACAACTTGCTGGAAAAACATAATGGAGTGTATCTCAATGGGAAGAGGTCTAATATAGATAGTATCAGGTTAAATACAGCAAGTAGTAGATTAGAAGATTTAAAATTATTTTATTTGAGAGTATAACGGGATTGATGGATAGATGGGAACTTTTTAATTTTTCATACTTTCAAACATTTTTTTATAGTACACGACTGCTTTTATAATAAATCTGGGATGAATAATTTTTCTAACATTTCTTACCTTCTCACTCACTGTACCACCCATACTGCCTTTTTCTACCTTCCTAGGAATGAAAGAGCAAAGGCAAAATTTACAAGGCAAACACTTACCTTTTATTTCCAACTTGATCAGAAAATTAATCCCCAGTGCCAATGCAACATTTGAGCTGAGACAGGCAGCCACCTTCTTGGTGAGTGTAATCTGTCCATAGTTTTGAGCAATGGAGTTAAATGGAAAGAAACTGGCAAAATATAGGATACTTCCAGCAGAAGCAGCTAAATGGACTGCAAATAAGAAAAAGTATGTAGGGTCGATTTAAAGCAATATGCAAAATAATGCATTACAAATAACTTTTTATACTACAATAAAGAAATAGAATGTAACTTGTATGAGGGAAGGGAATTTGTTTTTCTTTTTTACCCCTCTATCACCAAATGTCTGGCATGCACACTACATGCTCAGTAAGCATGTGTTGAATGAATAAATTAATGTACAGGGTGCATTAATGTATAAGATATTTACCACATGTGATAAATATTTAGTCATTTAAACAAAGTTTGATCCATATATGTGCTATGGAAAACTCCTTTTCCTTTCTAAAATTTATTCAGGATCACTTGGCTTAAGAAATTATAAATGCACATCATCACTATTAACATAAGTGAAATATACTTAGTGTTTTCAGAGAGTTTGAAATGATAGATAGAATAAAAGGCCCTTGATGAAGTTTATAACACATGCTTCCAATCCAAAGGGTGACACTAAAAGGAAAAAACAGTTGCATAAATAGATAGCTACTACTGAGAGTTGGATGTGGTTAGGTCCGTAAGTATGAAAGCCTATAAACTAGAAAAAGTATTCTTGTCAATATTATCATCAATATGACATAAAATCAACATTAATGAAAAAAGTAAAAATACCCAAACAAAACTATAATGTTATAAATGATCATTTTTCTTTCTTTAAATCTCCTGAGGTATTATTGACATACAAAAAGCTATACATGTTTAATGTAAACAAGTTCATGAGTTTGAAGGCAAGTATTCACTCATGAAATTATCAACACAATCTATGCTAAAAGACATCCATCACCTTCCAAAGTTTCCTCCTGCCCTCTTTATTTTATTGTTATTAAGACTACTTAATATATAAGTTTTCCCTCTCAGCAAATTTAAATGTACAATACAGTAATGTTAACTATAGGCATTATGCTGTACAATACATCTCTAAGAGTTATTAATCTTGCATAATGAAACCTTGTACCCTTTCACTAGTATCTCCCTGCTTCCCTCGACTCACAGCCCTGGCAATCAACGTTCTGTCTCTCCTTGCGTAGGTCTGACGATGTTAGATTCTTATAAATGTGGTGCCATGTAGTCATCTGTCTTTTGGTGTTTGGCTTATTTCACTTAGCACAATGTTCTTCAGGTTCACCTGTGCTGCTGTAAATGGCAGAATTTCCTTCTTTTACAAGACAGAATAATATTTCATTGTATGTATATGCCACATTTTCTTTATCCATTTATCTGTCAAAGGACATTTAGGTTGCTTCCATGTCTTGGCTATTGTGAATAATACTGTAATAAATATTGAAGTGCAGACATCTCGTTGAGATACTGATTTAATTCCTTGGGATAAATTACCCAGAGGTTAAATTTCTAAATCAGATGGTAGCTGTAGAGGTTGGTACAAAAGTAACAGCGGTTTCTGCATTGTTGAAATTTGCCATTTGATATTGGAATATGTTCTTAAATGTGGTTATGTTATACATCATTTTAATGCACATTTCTTGCTTTATGTTTTTTTGTTAATGGCTTATTACTGGCTGTTTATTTTATATTTATTTTAGACTATGGAAGTGATGTCAGACAAAAAGAAAACTCAAGCAATTTTCTTATTCAAGTTCAAAATGGGTCGTAAAGCAGTGGAGACAACATGCAATATCAACAACGCATGCGGCCCAGGAACTGCTCACGGACGTGCAGTGTGGTGGTGGTTCAGGAAGTTCTGCAAAGGACACGAGAGCCTTGAAGGTGAGGGGCGTCATGGCCGGCCATTGGAAGTTGACAACGACCAATGAGAACAGTCATCGAAGCTGATCCTCCTACAACCACACGAGAAGTTACCGAAGAACTCAGTGTTGACCGTGCTACGGTCATTCAGCATTTGAAGCAAACTGGAAAGGGGAGAAAGCTCGGTAAGTGGGGACCTCCTGAGCTGACTGGAAATAAAAATATTGCTATTATGAAGTGTCATCTTCTGTTATTCTGCACAACAACAAACCATTCCTTGACTGGATTGTGACATGCAATGAAAAATGGATTTTATATGACAACCAGCGACAACCAGCTCAGTGATTGGACTGAGAAGAAGCTCCAAAGCACTTCCCAAAGCCAAACTTGCACCAAAAAAGGTCATGGTCACTGTGTGGTGGCCTGCTGCCAGTCTGATCCACTATAGCTTTCTGAATCCCAGTGAAACGATTACATCTGAGAAGTATGCTCAGCCAATGGATGAGTTGCACTGAAAACTACACGGCCTGCATCCAGCATTGATCAACAGAAAGGACTCAGTTCTTTTCCATGACAATGCCTGATGGCATGTCACACAACCAACACTTCAAAAGCTGAACTAATTGAGCTATGAAGTTTTGCCTCATCTACCATGTTCTGTGACCTCTCGTCAACCGACTACTACTTCTTCAAGCATCTTGACAACTTTTTGCAGAGAAAACCCTTCAACAACCAGCAGGATGCAGAAAATGCTTTCCAAGAGTTTGCTGAATCCCGAAGCATGGATTTTTTACGCTATAAGAATAAACAAGCTTATTTCTCATTGGCAAAAATTAATTTTTTTTATGGTTGATTTTATGGTTCCTATTTTGATTAATATGTGTTTGAGCCTCGTTATAATGATTTAAAATTCACGATCCAAAACTGCAATTACTTTTGTGCCAACCTAATATTTTTAATTTTTTAAAGAATCTGCAAACTGTTTCCATAGTGTACATTCCCACCAATAGTGCACAAGAGTTCCTTTTTCTCCACATCCTCACTAACACTTATCTTTTGAGGTTTGTTTGTTTTTTTGAGGGGTGTAATAGGCATCCTAACAGTTGTGAGGTAATATCTGAATTTGAATTCCAGAGTTATCACGTTATAAAATGTAAGTTTAAATTTCAAGTTTTGGAAATAAATAAATAAATAAATATATATATGTGTGTGTGTGTGTGTGTGTACACACACACACACACACACACACACATCCCTTATACTTATAACAAACAACTCCTCTAAGATGTTGTTGGAGACTCTGGAAATTTCAGGTATGTTTTCTTGGCTAATGCCATGTACTGGGATCTCGGCTATGTGCCAGCCTATAAGGACCCATACTTTGGATTAGTGTGTTCGGGCTGTCATGACAAAATACCATAGACCAAGCTTGTCCGACCTGCAGCCTATGGGCTGCATGTGGCCCAGGACGGCTTTGAATGCAACCCAACACAAATTCATAAACTTTCTTAAAACATTGCAAAAATTATGCATGTACCATTTTTTAGCTTATCAGCTATCACTAGTGTTAGTAGTGTATTTTATGTGTGGCCCAAGACAATTCTTCCAATGTGGCCCAGGGAAGCCAAAAGGTTGGATACCCCTGCCATAGACTGTGTGGCTTAAACTACAGAAACTTATTTCTCACAGTTCTGAAGGCTGAGAAGTCCAAGATCAAAGTGCTGACTGATTTGGTTCCTAGTGAGTTATTTATTTTCCTGGCTTGCCAATTTTCCTGTGTCCTCACATGGCAGAGAAAGAGAGAGCAAGCAAGCTCTCAGATGTTTCTTCTAATAATGACACTAATGCTCATAAGACATTGTGAGTTATGGCTTCAATGTACAAATTTTGGGGAGACACAATTCAGTCTACATCATACTAATTGTATTCATTCTTTTTACTCTCATATAAAATGATTTCTATTCTGCTTAGGGTAATTTCTGTCCTTGTCTCCAAGTCTTCTCTATCACCACCCTAAAGGTTTCTTAACATGTAAAAATATACACGTTTAATATATACAACTTGATGAGTTGGGTGATAAGTACACATCCATGAAATCAGCACCACCATCATCAAGACCATAGCTATATCCACCACTGCCCAAAGTTGCCACCTACCCCCTTTATTGTTAGTGTTGTTGTTTGTGTAACACTTAACAAAAGATGTATCCTCTCAGCAGATTTTCCATAAACAATATAGTACTGTTAGCTACAGCTACTATGCCCGACAGTAGATGTCCAGAACTTATTTATCTGGCATAACTGAAACTTTGTACCCTGTGACCATCACGTCCCTATCTATATCCCCTGCCAGCCCCTAGCAACCACCATTTTACCTGGTGCTTCCATGAGTTTGACTATTTTACCTTGTACATGTAAGTGAGATCACACAGTATTTGCATTTTTGTGTTAGGCTTATATCACTTGTATAACATTCTCCAAGTCCATCTATATTGTCCCAAGTGGCATGAATTTCCTTCTTTTTTAATGCTGAATGATATTCTATTGTATGTATATACCACATTTTCTATATCTGTCATCCACCAAGGAACATTGAGGTTGTTTCCATGTCTTGGCTATTGAGAATGATGCTACAGTGAGCATGGAAATGCAGGTATATCTTAAGGGATTGCCGAATTATATGGCAGTTTTACTTTTAATTTTTAAAGGAACCTCCATACTGTGTTCCATTGAGGCTGCACCATTTTACATTCCTACCACCATTATATAAGGATTTACATTTCTCCACATTTTGTGTACTTGTAGATTCTGTGGTACATATACACACTGGAATATTTACTCAGCCATAAGAAAAGATGGAATACATTGGCAATCCTTTTTTTTTTTTTAATACCCATTTTAACACATGTAAGGTGATATCTCATTATGTGATTTGCATTTCTCTGTAAATGATTTTGAGCATCTTTTCAATATACCCATTGGCCATTCATATGTCTTCTTCAGAGAAATGTCTATTCAGTTCCTTGGCTCATTACTAACTTGTTTTTTTGTTTTGTTTTCTTTCTATTGTCTTGTACAAGTTTCTTACATACTTTGGATATTAACCTTTTATCAGATATTTGGTTTGCAAATATTTTCTCTTACTTCATAGGCTGACTATTCATTTTGTTATTTCCTTCATCATGCAAAAACTTTTCATATTGATGTAAGCTCACTTGTTAATTTTTTGCTTCTGTTGCCTGTGATCTTGGGGACATATCCTTGAAATGCTGGCAATACCAGTTAAAATGCTTTTCTCCTGTGTTTTCTTCTAGGACTTTTACAGTTTTGGGTCTTACATTTAAGCCTATAATCCATTTTAATATGGGTGTATCATGTAAGATTAGGGCCCAATTTAATTGCTTTGTATGTGGATATCCAGTTTTCCCAATATCATTTGTTGAAGAAACTATCCTTTCCCCTTTGTATATTCTCAGCACTCAGGCTGAAGTCATACATACAACAGTCATACAGGTTGACCATACATACACGTGTGGTTTTATTTCTGGGCTCTCTATTCCATTGGTATGTATCATCTTTTTATGCCAGTACAATAGTCTTTTAATTACTGTAACTTTGTAATATATTTTGAAATCAGGAAATGTGATGTTCCCAGCTTTGTTCTTTCTTCCCAAGATTGCTTTGGCTATTCAGGTCCTTGGTGGTTCCATATGAATTTTAGTCTCCCACCCTAATTTCTGTATAATATGCCATTGGGATTTTCATAGGGATTGTGTTTAATCCATAGATCACTTTGGGTGATATGGACATTTTAACAATATTAAGTCTTCCAACCTGTAGGCACAGGATGTCTTTTCCTTCTCCATGTTTGCTTTAATTTCTGGTCATCAATGATTTGGAGTTTTCAATATACTGGTCTCTCACCTCCTTGGTTAAGGTTATTCCTAAATACTCTTTTTGGTGCTACTGTTAAGAGGTAATATTTTCTTAATTTCCATTTTTGAATAGTTGTTAATACACAGAAATGCAATTGATTTTTATATGTTTATTTTCTATCCAGCACTTCACTGAATTTATTCTAACTTTTTTTTGTGTGTGGTGTCTTTAGGATTTTCTACATAAAAGATCATGTCATCAGCAAAGATATTTTCAATTCTTTCTTTCTGATTTAGATGCCTTTTGTTTTTCTTGCCTACTTGCTCTGGCTAGGATTTCTAGTACTGAACCAAATGGAAATGGTAAGCGTGGGCATCTTGCCCTGTTCCTGATCTTAGATGAAAGCCTTTCATTTTTCACCACTAATTATAATGTTAGCTGTGGGCTTCTTACATGTGACTTTTATTGTGCTGAGGTACCTTCCTTGTATACCTAATTTGTTGAACATGTTTTTCATGAAAGAGTATTGAAATTTGTCAAATGCTTTTTCTGCATCTATTGAGATGATCATGTGATTTTTAATCTTTCATTTTGTTACATGTGTTGTAATATATTAATTGATAGGTGTATGTTGAACCATCTTTGTAAATTTCACTTCGTTGTGGAGTAAGATTCTTTTAATATACCTGTGAATTCAATCTGTTAGTATGTTGTTGTTCATTTGGGTGACTGTCCTGTAGTTTTACTGTGGTGTCTCAGTCTAGCTTTAGTATCAGGGTGATACTGGTCTCAGTAAATTAATTGGTAGTGTTCATTGCTCTTCCGTTTTCTGAAGAGTCTGAGAAGCTTAATGTTTAAATATTTGGTAGAAGTTGCCTGCGAAGCCATCTGGTCCTGGGCTTTTCTTTGTTGGGACATTTCTGATTACTGATTCAATCTCCTTATTTGTTATTGGTTACTTCAAGATTTTCTTTTTGCTTGTAATTTAGTCTTGGTAGGCTGTATGTTTTTAGGAAATTACCTATGTCTTTTGGTTATCCAATGTGTTGGTGTATAATTGTTTGTAACACAGAAGTCCCCCTTACCTGCATATTCTAAGACCCCCAGTGGATGTCTGAAACCACAGACAGTATGGAACCCTACATGTCCTATATTTTTTCCTATACATACATACCTACGATAAAGATTTTCTTAGAAAAGTTTCCCACTTTCTCTGAGTCAGAGTGGACAAAAGTGTATTCAAGGTTTCACACACTAAATAGGTCCTTTCAGAAGCATCCAAAGGGACCTCAGTCAAAGGTCCTAAGTAAGAGACCTGGTATTAAAAGCACCTGGACTAGGAATACAAAAATGTGTAAGAGTATGGTGTTAACATGCTGCACTCACTCTGTAGGCTCTGGGGAACAATGTGCTCCCTGCCTCTTCCAGCTCCTGGTGGCTGTCAGTATTTTTGGCTTATGGCCATGGCACTCCAAATTTTGCATTTTACCATTTATGTTACAGAAACTTTATTTCTATTTAAGTTACTTTACCTTACTCACTTTATAACTAATTGTCTTAAGTATTTTCATTATCTATGATGAGCACTACAATGGATGGTGTTATAATTTTGCTTCATCCATCAAATTTGACCTAAGAAACCAATGAGAATACTCTATTATCCTTATTTTAACCCATTTCCATGTTCTTTCCTTTGTAAAGTTCCATGACTTCTGTTTAGAAAACTTCCACTAGCAATACCTTAAGGGTAGGTTTGCAAGTAACAAGTCTCCTTATTTTCCTTTTCCTTAGGATGTCTTTATTTCCTATTGATTCCTGAAGGATAGTTTTGCTGGATATAAAATTCACTGTTCGCAGTTCTTTTCTTCAGCATTTGAAAAACATAATGGTTCCTTCTGGTTTTAGATGAGAAATTTGCAGTCATTCAAATTAGCATCCTCCTATAAGTAATGCATTACTTCTCTCTGGTCCTTTCTAATTTTTGTTTTTTTAATTGTCTTTATTTTATATAAGTTTAATTATGATGTGTCTTGACATAAATTTGAGTTTATACCATGCGGGGTTTACTCAGCTTCTTCATACTGTCTCTGTCTTTCACCAGGCTTGATAAATTTTCAGCCATTACATCTCTGTACTTGTTCACTCCCACATTTTTCTACTTGCCTTCTGAGATTCCACTGACATGAATGTTAGATATGCTGTTATTGCCCTATGGGTCTTTGATATTCTAGTCATTTTTTCAATGTGTTGATTTTATATCTTTACTCAAAATGTATAAACCTACTGATCTGTCCTGAATTTTGCTTATTCTGTTCTCTTATCTTCATTTTATTTAAGTTTTTAAATTTGTTATTGTGTTTTTTCAGGACAATTTTCATTTGGCATCTTTTTATAACTTCAATTTCTTTGCTGAGATTTCTATTTTTCCATTTGTTTCAAGAGAATTCACAGTTGCTTGATGAAATATTTTTATGATGGTTGCTTAAATTCCAGGTTATATAATTACTGTATCTGCTTCATCTCAGTGTTGGAGGCTCTTGACATGCATGTCATTCCTTGCCTGTGATTCTCCTGGTACTTTGTATGATGAATGACTTTCTATTGTGGCCTGAACATTTAGGTATAATGAAACTCTGGATCCTTATCTTTTTATTTTTAAGCAGGTAGTCTTGGAAGGTGTAGCACAAACATTAGTTGAATATTTATGTTCCTCTTCACTGGTTATATTTCCCTGGAGAAAGTGGGGTACTGACATGCAGTGCTTTATTGTGGACAGATCACGTGGAAGTTCAGATCTCTCCTCGACCCTGCTGACATATTCCTAATACAAGTGGGGCATTGACTCATACCACCTCATTACCTCTGAGGGTGGAAGCTCACCTCCTCACTGGGCCTCACTGAGGCTACAGGGTGGGAGGTAAGGAAGAAGTGTTAACTTGCTCTGTACCACACCTTGTTCAGTCTCATTGCTGTTGGGTAGATGTGGAAGTTCAGCTTCCCACTTGACCTTGCTGACACCAAGAGTGCTTATGAGAACTTCTACCTGTTAAGTCTTATTGATGTTGTATCTGGATAGGAGCTCAGGTGACTACTGGACCCTGGTGGTAGTACCCTGGCAAGAAAATTGGAATACTGCCTGATTCTGGAGAGTAGAGGATTGGGGTGAAGGATCAACTTCTTTCTCTACCTTTAGCAGTGCAGGGTGGGGTACAGTGGTTTTTCCCTTAGTGTTAGGCTGGGAGTATGGTAAGTACTGCCCCAAATCTTTTCTATTGTTAGCCCACTTTTTCCTAGTCCTTTGGTTTGGAAGACTGGAGGCTGCTGAGGTGCTTTTTCAAAGAACTATGGAGAGTAATAAGAAAATCAAGGAAACTTAAGGTCATGTCACTCCTCAAATTCTGAGGTTTCTAGACAGCCCACCTTCTTTTCCTTTATACCTTTCAGACTTCCTATGCTTATTATTATATACAGGATTTTTAATTATAAGGGGGAGGCCTTAGGTGGAATGAGGTTATTACATCTTTGTAGAGCTACATATTTTTAAAAGTATTTAAAGCCATATAGTTAAAAATAAGTCTTAAGAAATATTATCCAACACTTTAATTGTTTTAGGTGGCAGAGTCATTCCCATTATTTAGTCTATTATACAACCAGAAATAAAAGTCTCTTTCCTTTAAGTTTTTACAAATAAACTGACTCCAGTTTATTGGGAAATCTTACATTGATCTTCAACATATCACCTTCTGCTTTAGCTTAACACATTATTTTTCATTATCCACAATTTTGTTGGGCTATTTGTTTCCTTGGGGTCCTCAAGACCACCCAAGTTCAATGACTTGCTAGGACAACTCACAGGATTTAGCCTATAGTTGTACTCACAGCTATGATTAATAAATAACAATGCTGTAATAACAACACAGAGATAACAAACCATAATCAGCAAAGGGAAAAACATGGGGCAAAGCTCAGACGAAACCAAGCACAGCTTCCAACAGTTCTCTCAATGAAATCACACAGGTTGTGCTTAATTTATCCAGCAATAAATTGTAACATGTGACATAGTATTGACCAGATGCTCATTAGTCAGTGACCAAGGTTTTTATTGGAGGCTGGTCACACAGTCATTCTATGCCTAATACGTAACAAGATTCACAGCTCCCAGAAGTAAAGCATGTGTTCAGTATAAACCACTGTTTGCACTAACAGTTTAGGTACAGTGAGCCACTCTTACTAGAGAACAGTGAGAATCTTCCTAAAATTTAAGTTCCCAGATGCCAGCCAAAAGCTAGCCTTCAAGCAGGCCTTTCTAAGGATAGATCTGCTGTGACTTGTGAAAACCAATCAGCTGATGATAGCTGTGACATTAAAAGTTAAGTTACCTTACAGTTAAAAGTCTTAACTGTAAAACTATATTTATACCCTAAAATAGTTTAATAGGAATAATATTCTAATGGATCAGTTACAGAAGAAAGATACGGGAAAAGTAACAGTTAATACTTGTGGTCTCAAAACATATATATTCCTTAATATTTTGGGAAGTGATTTAAAAAATTGCTAATAGAGAATTATTTCTACAAAATCTTTAACAGACCAATCTAGGGTTCTTTGGTCACACATAATTTTCTTGTGCAAGCTCAGATAGAGAATTATTTTTCCTCTGTTTTTAATGATTATGGTACATAGTCCTGTTACATGATTATGTGCAAAGGACATGCTGAATGAATGAATGAATGAATATCCCCACCCCTTGACTTGCTTTCAGAAATGATTTGAAATCAACTTTTGCAGAAAGTGTTGTTTAATTTATCCTAAGTTTTAACTGTTCACACTTTTATTTTACATCCTTTCTATATACTTTAGGCCATATTAATTTTCAATGCTCTTTACCTCCTATTAAATCCTTTCACATGCAATTCATCTTCTATGATAGAATGTAAGCCAAGACTATACATGAGGTGGCTAGAAGGAGCTCCCAAATATGATCCTATTTTGTCCAATTAAAACAGAAATTATGTAACAAGAGCAATCTTACACTCACCTTTACTGAAGAATGTGCTAATCATAAAGCCAAAGAATGTTGAAGCAATGGCATAACACGTAAGAAAGACAAAGATGAAACTACCGTCACTGTAGCGGAAGACTGGCTCATTGAAAATCTACAATAAAACAATTATGACATAATGTAAGGCGTACAATAAATATTGTCACATAAACACAAGGAAAGAGGGAGAAACTGATGGCCCTAAAGAAATAGATCACACTGCTCAGAGACTGAAGTTCAATGAGATGGAAAGTTAACTAAATAACTTATTTCTTACAGAAGGGGTTAAGTTTTTCTCAGAGACTCAGCAGCCGATGAGTTTCCAGAGTGGAGAATATAAAAGCCATATTTTATCTTCCTGGCAACCTGAGACCACTCAGTCCACACTTGGGAGGGATTACTGTATCCCTCTCAAAGGACAGCTATAGCAGGCTGCAATCAACTAGAACTGATATGTCTAATGCAGTAGATATTAACCACATGCAGCTAGCTATTGAGCACTTGAAATGACTAGTGTGACTGAGGAACTGAATTTTTACTATCATTTTAGATATTTTTAATTTAAATTAAAAATAGCAGTGTCAAAATACATATTAAGTGCTTCTAATGAAAATGTTGACAATGCACTGTAGAAATGTATTCCTGAAACCTATGTAATCCTTGCTAACAGATGTCACCCCAATAAGTCTAACAATAAAAATGAATTTAAAAAAAAAAAGAAAATACAGCATATGAATTGAGATGTGTTGTAAATATAAAACAAACATTGCAGTTTCAAGACTTAGTACAAAAAAAGAATGTAAAATATCTCAATTTTTAAGGTGGTGTCATGTTGAAATATTTTGTATACATTGGGTTAAATGAATTATTAAAATAATTTCACCTGTTCTTTTTAATCTTTAAAATTTCTACTGGTTACTAAAAATTTAATATTACATATGTGACTCATTGTATTTTTATCGGACAGCACAAAATTAGACACTTGCCTTCACAAAGAATAACACACAAATCAAAGAGATAATAATGATATAAAAAAACAAGACAGTGAAGAAATAGGAAGCCCAGATCATCCAGTTTCTGAATCCAATTATAAGTTGGTACTCCTGTAGGAAAGTCAACACAAATCAATTATTATATACATCGGCAATTCATAGTGCTGTCACATACATTTTAAAAATTAAGTTCCCATAAAATCTATATAAATGGGTAATGTCATCTCTAGCTTGTGAATAAAAAAAATCAATGCTCAGAAAGTGTGTTGATTAAAATCAGTTAGTAAGGGCAGTGCTGGCATTGAAATGTATTTCTCCTGAGTTCAGAGATCTTTTTGCAATCCTATGAACCAAAATGAAAAGCATTTCAAATTAAACTTTGAAATAGTAAGATCTCTTTTATATTATACACTACTGCCAGAAACATTAGAGAAGTGTTTCTTTTAAAAAAAAACAATCCAATCATACGTTAATTGTACTTCTCATGCTTGGTCCTTGTATGCAAGGGTCTTCTTCCCCACTCTGACTACTTTCAAGATTTTTTGTCCTTGGTTTTTCAGCAGTTTAAATATGTATCTAGGGCAGTGGTGTCCAACCTTTTGGCTTCTCTGGGCCACATGGGAAGAATGGTCTTGGGCCACACATAAAATACATTAACACTATGATAGCTGATAAGCTAAAAAAAAAAAAAAAAAAAAAGGTTGCAAAAAATCTCATGTTTTAGGAATTTCTGTTGGGACGCATGCAAAGCTATCCTGGACTACAGGTTGGATGTGCCTGGTGTAGGGTATGTGTGTGGAGCGGGGGGAGGGAGGGGGCCAAGGAGGGTATTAATCCTGCTTGTGTTCTCTGAGCATCTTCAATCTGTGGTTTGATATCTATCATTAATTTTGGAAAATTCTCTGCCACGATTTCTTTAACATTATTCTCTTATCAACTTTCTGGGGTTTCAAGTATATACATGTTATACCATTAGATACTGTCCTACACTTTTTGGAGGCTTTTTTCTGGATTTTTCATTTTGCTTTCTCTTTGTATTTCAGTTTGTGTAATTTTAACTGTCTTGTTCTCAATTCTACAATTCTTTCCTCATCAAAGGTCAAGTCTACTGATGAGCGTGTCAAAGGCAGTCTTCATTTTGTAGCATTTTTTTTTTTATTTCTAGTAAATTCCATTTGACTCCTTAAGGTTTTGACCTCTCTGATAGCACTACCTATCTGATCTCACATGTTATCAATACTATATAGAAAAGAGCTAACAAAGAACGTTTGAGACTATTAGAAAGGCATGTTTGCAAGAGTGGCCCTTGGCTGGTATATGGGAATGTGGCTGGTAAATCACTCCCTACACTAATATTAAACTTTCCCTAAGTGGGTGACTGTGCCTGAACCATTTGTACATACAGTATGGTTTATGCTGGATACCTGCTTTCTAGGAGTTTGGAATTCGGTACATGCTAGGCAAAGGGTGCCTACATGACCAGCCCCCAATCAAAACTCTGGTGCTAAGTCTCTAATAGACTTTCCTGGATGGGAACATCACAGACGTGTTGCTGGAGCAAGAGTAAATTCTGTGTGACCTCTCGTGGGGTTACTTGAGGAAGCCTGCAGGTGAATTCCTCCAGGCTTTGCCTGTGACATTTCCTCTTACAACTCAGCTGTGGATAGTTACTGCATCGCTATAAAAAATTCCAGCTGTGAGTATAACTACATGCTGAGTCTCACGATTTCTTTTACTGAATTTCAGAAAGTGGGGTTGCTCTTGAGGATCCTAGACACATATACCTTTCCCTCCAGAGCCTTTAAATTACTAATCATAGTAATTTTAAATTCCTTGTCTGATATTTCCAACATCTGTGCTCTGAGTCTGGTTCTAATGATCGATGTGCCTCTTTGGACTGTGTTTTTCCTTAATTTTTGGTGTGCCTTGTAATTTTTGTTGAAACCCAGACACATTACCTACGGCAGTAGATATAGAGGCAATTTGGCCTAAAGTGTGGGGATTTATGTTAAGTTAGTCAAGAGTTGAGTTGTGTTTGAAGTTCCCTGTAACTCTAGATACTAGAGACTTCAAATTCCTCTAGAGACCCTTCTGTCTCCTTTCTTGCCTTCAGTTTTCCCCTTCTCCTGCTCTCCAGAGAAGAGACTGCTTCTAAAATTCTGCCAGCTTGGAAAAGTGACATCACTTCCTACTCTGTATTTGCTCCTACTGGGCTGTAATTTGCTGCTTCTGGGTGTAACATCTACCCACCAAGGCTGAATATGTAGGAAAAAACCCAACTCTCCATGTGAAAGTGCTCTGCAAGCCTAAAAAATCTTTACAAAACTATCAGAAAATAGTTTTCTATTTTTACCTTCAATCTTTTTTCTTTTTCCCACACAAGGGATCGCATGATGGAAAGTACAGTTGGAGAGAACATGAATATGAACATCAATGGCATGAGCTCACTAATGATCCAAATTAATGTATCATGAGAATAAGTTGGGTATGGAAATCTCTGTACAAAGACACTAATGCCATCAAACAGCTTCTGTTTGGCACTGCTCTCATGATACAGCATGATGGCCTTATCTAAGGCATGCTGTACAGCCAGGAAACCTTCTCTGATGTACCCTGTAGAATAAAACAAACACTGTCAAGTAAAACAGGCTAAGGAACAGCTCAGACACACAATAAACAAGGCAATTCAAGTAAGTTATAGATTGTCATCTACAGAACTCAAATTTGCTGTGTATCAAGGCCAATTGAACATAATTATTCTCAAAACATATCATAGTTTTGACATACAAGTAAAGGATACTTCAGCTGAGTCTGATTCACATCTTTCCCAAATTAAATATATTTAATGAAAGTAGGAGGCTTGCTAAATGCAATTTATATTTACAAAAAGAATGCATATTTAATTAAATATCAGGGAAAATATTTAGAAATGCAAAAAAAAAAAAAAAAAAAAGAAGAAATGAAGCTCAGAATAACATGTATTCTACTGAACAATGCAGAATGGCCCCAGGAAAACTGTTTCATTAAGACTAAGTCAGCCATACAACTAAAAGGCAGCCTGGGTTTAATTTGATACTAATTTTTAAGGGTGGAACTCTAATAACCAATTTTAGACTTTTCTATTTTTATAATATGAACATTTAAAAATGATAAACTTCTTCCTAAACATTGTATTCCTCAAATTTTGCTCCTAAATCTGAACATATCATGTTTTGTTCATTATTCAATATAAAATATTTTCTAGCATTTTTGTGACTTCTACACTGATTCATGGACTATTTAGGAAAACTATGTTGTTTAATGTCCAAATATTTGCACTTTTTCTAATTACAGTTGAACCTTGAACAACACGACATGAGTTTAAAACGCGTGGGCCTACTTACATGTGGATATTTTTCAATAAATACCTGTAGTTTTCATTCACAGGTGGGAGTCCACAGATGCAGAGAGTTGACTGTATGCACTGATCTACGCCATTTTATATGAGGGACTTGAGCATTTATGGATTTTGGTACCCATGGGGGTCCTGGAACCAATTCCTAGAGGATACCAAGGGAAAACTAAGATTGTGGGCAGTCAAAATTTATACACAGATTTTTGACTGCACAGAGGGTCAGTGCCCCTAACCCCCATGTTGATCAAGGGTCAACTGTATCTTATTAACCTCTAATTTAATTCTATCAGAGAACATGCTCTATATGACTTCAATCTTCTTCATTTCAATGAGATCTGTTTTCTAACTCAGGTTAGAGTTACTCATCATGGTGAAAATACCATGTGCTCCTTTAAAAAATGTGTATTCTACCACTGTTGAGTATGTGTTTTACAAATATTAATTAGTTCAGGGAAAAGTGAAAATGGTATTCATATCATGTACTTTTCTACAATTTTTTTGTTTAGATGGTCCATCAGTGTTTGAGAGGATATTACTATCTCCATATACAATTGTGGACCTGTCAAATTCTCCCTTTAATTCTGTCAATTTTTGCTTCATGTATCTTAAAACTCTGTTACTAGACACATACACATTTATAATTGGCATATCCTCCTGAGCAGCTGGGTCTTTTTCTTGAAATGTAGTCGATCTTACATGTATGTATCCGCTCCAGCCACTTTATGATTATTGTCTTAATCAAATTTAGGACTCTTCCAGTCATTTTTCCACACATATTTTTTCCTGCCCTCTTCTCTCTTATCCCTCAAGGATTGTAACTACACATATGTTAGAACCAGATCCACATACAAATGTGAACTTGTCATGGATTAACAACCAAATTGTAGAAGGAAAAAACATAAAGGAGAAATAGCAGGAGAATATTTTTGAACTTAGGGGTAGGGATGGACTTCACAAATGAAAACCTAGAAGAAGAAACCACATGGCAAAAAATTATGAATTACATCAAATTAAAGATTTCTGTTCGATAAAAGACAATGTGGATAAAATCAGAAACTGGAAACAGGTACTTTTAAGGTTTGGAACCAAGAATATATATAAAATATACACGAAACTCCTGAATAATTATTTGAATCTTTAATAGTTTGTGTTACATTATTTGAAACTGTTATGTAAAAGGACTGTTGTTTTTAAGTTTTAAAATATAAAAAGGTTCTGTTATGGTGGTATAACTAAAATATTAAGCTAGTTGCCCATTCCCCCTTGTTTCATGTAATACATACCTTAATTTTCTACTCACTTCCCTGTCAACCCTTCTGAAGTCTTTGTACTCTTGCCTTTTATTCACTCCTCTTTAATTGGAATACTACCTGCCATTCAGTCCTTCATTCTTCTCTCTCTAACATTCTCCACCCCATGCCCAATAGTGTGGTATTAAGGAAACCTGCCTGTTCTCAAGTAATATACCACCTGAAACCAGGAAGAGAAATGACAAAATAAAATCCCAATGTCTGGAAAGTCACTCTGAAATATCTTGATCGATTATATAAATCATTATATAAATTGTGACAATAGGTCACAGTCTTCTTTGTTCACCAACAATATAAAACAAATATTTTGTGTTTAGATACAAACAAAAACCAAAGATAAACTATGAGTGCCATCACTTGGAGAGATGCGACCACTACCACATCATACCATTTCTCCTACTCATGCTAAATATTGCTGTGTGTCTCTCATAACTAACTCCCAGGAGAAATTTCACAGTTCTTCACTGTACACACTAGGTCTTCAATGACCTATTTTCCTCCTAGCCTCATCTCTAACAGCCTGCCACACGAACTGTCTCTTCTCACTATTAAATAAGTAAAGCAAACAAACAAAAAGTCATGTAGTTCCCTGAAGGAGGCATCCTGGCCGGCATGTGTTCATAATTTTACCACCTCTTTCTGGAATAAGCCCCACCCATCTCCATTTAGCTACTTGTAATTCATACAGGCACCTACAGATTCAGCTTAAATTCTTTTTTTCTCAACAGACTCCATGAATATTATTTTTAATGACTGTCTAATAGGTTCATCTATTCTCTTACTGGTTATGCTATTTTTAATTTTTGTTGCTAATGCTAGAATGTGCATAGCCTTTTTCTTCTATTTAATATTTGTTAAAGATAAAATCTCAAGATAGTCAGTGAACCTAAATTAAGGGATTTTTGCATATAATATACAAATAAAAATCTGAACTAAAAATTACTATCAGTGTAAAAACTAGGTCAAATTGATAGAATTGTATAATAGACATGAACATGCAAGCAATGTCAACAAATAAAAAGTGTGGAAGCGTAATACTAAATCACAACTATGAAAGGATAGATACATTGATGTAACAATTGAAAGAGGATAAAGCACTGATACAGATAAATTATATATATATATTTTAGGTTTTCCAAATATGTAAGATTGAAAAATTGTTTTGGTAGAATATAAATTTAATTTTAAACATTAAATTTATTCTTAGCTTATTATAGTAAATTAAGAATAAACAGATTTATTTTATATATATAATTGTGTGTGTGTGTGTGTGTGTGTGTGTGTATCAATAAAATCGTATGTGTATACGAGGCCTGTTTGGAAAGTATCCAGCCATGTATATGAAAAATAGAGGCATTTATGGCTGGATTCCAGATAGCCCTTGTATGTTAGCATGCAAATGTGATAACGAAGTAAGTGTGCTTAAGGATCTGCTCACCAGGACTGCCTCCATCATTAGTATTTGGGTTCCTGGGTCCTGAAGAGGAAGAAATAGGAAACAATAATGATGTTTCCCAGCCTAACAAGTATGGCCACAAGATAGTCCTCTGTATCCTAGCAAAACGCAGGTGATATTTTACCTAGAAGAAACAATAGGAAACAAGCATGCTTAAAACCAAACAAATGAAAATCAAATATTTGAAATAAAGGAAAGTTCATTAAGAACATATGGAAACCATGAGATTTAAAAGAGGAGGGTCATCTAATATCAAGTCAAAGTGATAATGAATGATAGAAATGACAGTGACTCTGAGCACAACACATGCTCCAATCATATCTACATCTGAAGTCCTCTCAAAATGCAGACGGTTCACAAAAACAAGATACGAGGTTGGATAATAATTTCATGAACTCATCCTAGAAAAAGTGCTACGTACTTCATTGCTGAATATCTCTACACTCATCTTCAAAGTCCTCCCCTTGGGAAGCTATGCACTGACGCCAGGGCCTAGTCCATCCTTCAAAGCAGTTTTGTAACTCTTTTTCTGGAACAGTCATCAGAGATGTCATTGTCCACAAACTCTGATAATTAAGTTCATGAACTTGCTGCCGTTATGACATCTTACTGAGCTGCCATACAGTGCTGCAAATTTAAGTGCATGGTGGCAAGTTCACGAACTTAAGTGTCAGATTTTGGGTATGATGACAGCTTTGATGGCCACTCCAGAAAAAGAGTTCCAAAACTGCTTTGAAGGGTAGACTAGGCACTGGTGTCGTTTCATAGCTTCCCAAGGGGAATACTTTGAAGGTAGCTGTAGTGATTTTCAGCAATGACGTATGTACTAGCACTTTTTCTAGAATGAGTTCATGAAATTAATTGTGTGACCTCGTATACATATGGCCCATATACATGAAAAGCTTCCCCATGTCACACAATGAAATAAATGCAAATTAAAACCACAGAGATCTTTCTTACCTATCCCACTGCAAAAACCAAAAGCTTAACAACAGTTAATAAGGATGTAGACAAACAGGCACTTTAATTTGTTGCTTGTGGAATGTATTATAAAATGGCACAACTGTAATGGAGAATCTGGCAATGTTTAATAAAACTACATATGCATTTACTGTTTGTTTCAGCAATCCTACTTTAAGGAAGTCTTGAAATGTGTATCCTCAACAATATGAAGAAAACATATGCACAAGTTTGTTTGTTTTAACATTACGTGTGGTGAAAACATTGACATTGCTCATATATAGGAGACTGCATAAACTATGGTACCTCTACACAATAGAGAGCTATGTATCTGTTCAAGGTATCATCAGAAAACAGGTATCATACTAGATAACTGAAATGGTAGTAGAATTCTAAGATATCAGGTAGCAGCAGTAGAGAGCTGCCACCAGCCCTAGGACTAAGGGAAAAAAAATCAAGAGTCTGGAATTACTTAAAATTATAAACTTAGAGAAGAGATGCTGTGGGGCTGACAACCAAATCTCTGAGGAGGGGACACAAGTCAACTTGTGCTCTGTCTCAGAGCCTGAAAGCAGGAGGGACTTCTAGACCTCTGAGAAGGAGTTCCAGTTGCCTAGTGCTGGTGATTTTTGAGAGTGTGATGAGGCCGATTTTGAAAAGCGTTGGACAATCTGCACACTGTATTTGGCCGCTGCTATGGAAGAACGTGCTAATGCCAAGATAAAGAAGTGTTGCTGGGATGTCATTCACAGGAACTGCCAGCAGACAGAAAGCCACAGGGAGCTCCAGTTCCTTCTCCCCCGAGTCCTGACTCTGGTTGGCCTCTTGTGCCCTTTATTAGCAGAGTCTCACACTGAGCTGGCTGAAAAAGCAGAAATGTAGCTACAGCATCAACAAGCAGAGTATAAAAGAATGGATTTCTAGTTCAAATGGCAATTTACTGACGAGTATGCTATTTTGTGAATAAAAAAGGAAAATGAGGTACACAAGTGTAGTTCATACTATATATAATACAAAAAATAAACAACCCAATTAAAAAAATGGGCAGAGGATCTGAATAGACACTTCTCCCAAGAAGACATAGAAATGGCCAACAGATACATGAAAAAATACTCAACTTCACGAGCTGTCAGGGAAATGCACATCAAAACCACAATGACATATCACCTCACACCTGATAGAATGGCTGTCATCAAAAAGACAGTAACAAGTGTTGGAGGGGCTGTGGAGAAAAAGAAGCCCTCAAACATTGCTGGTGGGCATGTAAATTGGTACAACCACTATGGAAGACAGTATGAAGTTTTCCTCAAAAAATTTAAAAATAGTTACCATATAATCTAGCAATCCCTCTTCTGGGTATTTACCCCAAAATACTGAAAACTTTAGTCTACTAAGATTTATGTACCCTGATATTCATCACAGCATTGTTCACAGTGGCCAAGACATGGAAATAATCCAAGAATCCCTTAATAGATGACTGGATGAAGAAATTGAGGTACATATACACAATGGAATATTATTTAGCCATAAGAAAAGATGTAATACTGCCATTTGTGACAACATGCATGGACCTTGAGATCATCATGCCAAGCGAAACAAGCCAGACAGAAAAAAATCAAGAACCATATGACTTTAATCATATGTGGGATATAAAACTGAAAGCAACAAAGAAACAAAAAGTCATGAACACCATCAGTAGTTCAGTGGTTACCAGAGGGTAAGAGGAAAGGGGTTGGTGGAGGGTAGAAGGTGGAGGGGATGTCAAACACATTTTGAGATGTTATCTATGTACCACCTTTCACCTTGAAACATCCTTACTGTTTCAAAGCTGAATTGAATTACGGTAGCAATGTGTAGTATGACGTTCACTCCAAAGATGGCGTTCATCAAATGAATGCTAGTGTCACCATGTGACAGACAGGACAGTCTAAGAAAATGGCAGAAGCATGGTTGTATTTGAGGAGTGCAAGGGCATTTTGAAGTGGTTTTTGAAATTCGAGAACACTGTTTGAGTTTCCCCCAAGTTCTCCTGACTTATCACCCCTTGACTTCTACCTATGGGGGGACCTTAAAGGACGTGGTGCAGTGTAGAAAACCGGCTACACTGGTGGCACTTTGGGAAGAAATTAAAATGGCATGTACAGTGATACAACTGGACACTTTGGTCAACATTGTTCAAGCAGTAGTTTGCCATCATCAGAAGTGTCTGGACACTGGTGGTGACCACTCTGAGCACCTCTTGTAATTGCATAAGTCAAACGTGACTTATATTCATCTTTTTTTACTGGCGTATATTGAATATCACAATTTTAATAGTATTTTCCTTTCTTACAATGTGTGTACATGTTTTTGGTCCCCTCTGTACATGGTGATGAAAGGAGAACTGACTCTGGATGGTGAGCATGCAATGCAATATGGATATCCAGTTCTCCCAGATGATGTGGGTATCTAGTTTTCCCAGATCCATGTGTTGAAAAAGACCATCCTTTCCACACTGAGTGGTCTCAGCACCCTTACCATACATGTGAGGTCCTGGCCTCTCTATTGTATTGGTCTATAAATATGTGCCTTCATGCTAATGGCACACTGTTTTGATTGTTGTAGTTCTGTAGTAAATTTTGAAATCAGAAAGTGTGAGTGAGTCCTCCAGTTTTGTTCTTTTTCAAGACTGTTTTGGCTATTCAGGGTCCACTGAGATGCATTAGGAATTTTATGTTTCTGTAAAAAACATTATTGGAAATTTAATAGGGATTATATTGAATCTGTAGATTGCTTTGTATAGTATTAACATTTTAACAACACTAATTCTAATTCATGAATGTGAGGTATGTTTCCATTTATTTATGTTTTCTCTAATTTCTTTCAGCAATGTTTTGTAGTTTTCATTGTACAAGTCTTTCACCTATTTGGTTAATTCCTAAGTAGTTTATTCTTTTTAATGCTATTGCAAATGGAATTCTTTTTGATATTTTCTTTTCAGATTATTCATTGTTTTTGTATAGAAATACAACTGATTTTTGAGTGTTGATTTTTGTATCCCTGCTACTTTGCTAAATTCATTTATAATATTACCCACTTTTTTGGTGGAGTGTCTTTAGGATTTTCTACATACAATGCTGTATATCTGCAAACATAGTTTTACTTCCTCCTCCCCCATTTAGATGTCTTATATTTTTCTTAATTGTTGTGGCTAGAATCCCCAGCATTATGTTGAAAAGAAGTGTTGAAAGCAGGCATCCTTGCCTTGTTCCTGTTGCTAGAGGAAAAGCATTCAGTCTTTTATCACTGAGTGTAACACTTGCTGTGGATTTTTCATACATGGCTTTCATTATGTTGAGATACTTCCATTCTATTCCTATTTTGTTGAATGTTTTAATAATGAAAGGATGTTGAATTTTTATCAAATACTTTTCATGCATCTCAATTGAGATGATTATGAGGGTTTTTCCCCCTTCATTTTGTTAATGTGGTGTATTACATTATTACATTTTTATATGTTAAACCATCCTTGCATTCCAGGAATAAATCTCATTTGGTCATGGTGTATAACCTTTTTAATATGTTAATGAGGTCTGCATCCTAATTTTTGTTGATGATTTTTTTTTAAATCAAATGTTCATAAGAAATAGTGGTCTGTAGTTTTCTTTCTTGTAGTGTCTTTGTTTGGGTTTGGAATCATAGAAAAAGTTACAAAGGGTTCCCTTCACTTCGAATTTTTGTAAAAGTTTGAAAAGGATTGGATATATATATATATATATATATATATATATATATATATATATATATATTCTTTAAATGTTTGGAAGAATTCACCCATAAGCCATCAGGTCCAAAGCTTTCCTTGGTTGTAAAACTTTTGATAACTGATTCTATCCCCTTACTAGTTACAGGTCTATTCAGATTATCTATTTATTCATGATGTATCTTGGTAGGTTTTGTATTTCTAGAAATTTGTTGATTTCATCTAGGTTACTCAACTTCTGGCATACAATGGTTCATAGTACTCTTTTTTTTATTTCTGTAGAATCGGTAGTAATGTCCCCAGTTCCATTTCTGATTTTAGTAATTTGAGTCTCCCTTTTTCCTTAGCCATGTAAGAAAAAGGTTTGTCAATTCTGTTGAACTTTTTGAAGAACCAACTTTTGGGTTCACTGATTTTCTCTATTGTTTTTCTAGCCTCTATTTGGTTTATTTCTGCTCTAATCTTTATTATTTCCTTTCTTCTGCTAGCTTTGAGTTTAGTTTGCTCTTCTTTGTCTAATTTCTTAAGTTGTAAAGTTAGATTGTTGATTCCAGATCCTTCATCTTTTTAAATGTAAGTGTTTGGAGCTATAAACTTCCCCCAACACTACTTTTCCTGCATCCTGAAAATTTTGGTATGTTGTGTTTTCATTTTCATTCACCTCCAAGTATTTTCTAATTTCTCTTGTGATTCCTCCTTTGATTCATTTGTTGTTTAAAAGGCTAGTGTTTAGTTCCCACAAATTTGTAAATTTTCCAGTTTTACTTTTGTTACTGATTTCTAACTTTATCTCAGCATAGTCAGAAAAGATAGTTTGTGTGGTATCTATCTCTTTAATCTACTGAGACTTAATTTGTAGTCCAATATATATGGTCTATCCTGCAAAATGTTTGCGTGCACTTGAGAGAAATGTGCACGCTGCTATTGTTGGGTAGAGTGTTTTGTATGACTGCCAGATCTAGTTGGTTTATTGTGTTGTTTACATCCTCTATTTCCTTCCTCATATTCTGCCTGGTTGTTTTAGCCATCATTGTGAGTGGAGTGAGCTCACAATAGTATTGGAAAACTATGGAATTACTGTAGTACTGTCAACTTTCCCTCAGTCTGTTTTTTGCTTCATATATTATATTTTGATGGTCTTTCATTAGGTGCACAAATGTTTATAACTGTTATATCTTCTTGCTATATTGAATCTTTTATTAATATTTAATATCCTTCTTTATCTCTTGTAATTTTTTTGATTTAGACTATTTTGTTTACTATAGTATAATCAGTCATCCTTGCTCTCTTTTGGTTACTATCTACATGGAATATCTTTCCCTATACCTACACTTTCAATATTTTTTGTGTCTTTGGATATAAAGTGAGTTTCTTATAGATAGCATATAGTTGAGCATGCATTTTTATGCATTCTGCCAATTTCAGTCTTTTGATTGGAGAGTTTAATCCATGCATCTAAAGCCTTGTGTGTGGAAGACACGGTTCTTCTCTTGGCAACATAATACAATAATTTAGAGCAAAGGAATTAAAGTTACTCAGATGTGGATTCACATTCTTGCTTTACCATACACTAGTAGTTTTATCTTGAGAAAATTAGTCTCTTCATTTATAAAATAGGGTTAACTGTGTCAAATTCATTAAAATTACAGAATTGAAAGTGCATTTACTGGAAAACTATTTTTTTAGAAAACTCTAAATAAAAGTTTCTCACCTGAAGTGGCAGAGGGTCATTGCTGTTTTTGAAGTCATAGTCAAAAACAACGGCAGCCAGCACTTTGTGAGATCTGTTGTCATACTCCACGTACTTCTCAAACTCAGTTTCGGAAGAAAAGCCTTCAACTGCAGAGAGGCAAAATTGTTCACTTCAATAAAAATATCTGATAATCCCTCATGAGAGGGGAGATGCTACTTTACATGCACAAACGCCTATCTAAATATTATAAATTTAAAAACATTGTTTCTCAAATATTGGTATCATAACTACTTAGTGGGTATTTAGGTTTCAAAACAATTTTAGGTATTTTTATAAAATTCTACTACAATTTTGAATAATAATCAGTATATAAAGGACTCGTTAGTCATCAGGGAAATGCAAATCACAATCACAGTGAGATATCACTTCACATCCATTGAGATGGGGATAATCCAAAGGACAGATGATAACAAATACTGGTGAAGATGTGGAAAAGCTGGAAACTTCATACAATGTTGACAAAAATATAAAATAGTACAACTTTAGATACGTCTGGCTGTGCCTCAAAAAGTTAAACAAAGAGTTACCATAAGATCTATTTACTCTATTCGTACACATACACTCAAGAGAAATGAAAACATGTCTACACAAAACTTACAGATGCATGTTCATGGCAGTAATAATTTATAATAGCCCCAAAGTGGAAACAACCCAAATGTCCATCTTGATGAAGAACGTGTCAACTGAATGCAGCATATTCATACCATGGGGTATTATTTGGCAATTATAATGAATGAAGTAACTACATGCTGTAACACAAATGAACCATGAAAACATGCTAAGTGAAAGAAGCCAGTCACAAAAGACCACATGTTGCATTTATATAAAACTTTTATATAAAAGACTTATAGCATATAAACCACTTATATAAAAGGTTTATAATAGACACATCCATAAAGACATAGAGTAGATTAATGGTTTCCTAATCCTGGTGGGGATAGGAAATTGTGGGGTCATAGCTAAAGGTTACAGGACTTATTTTTGGTGATGAAAATGCTCTAAAATTGATTGTGGTAATGGTTACATAACTCTGGGAATATGAGGGCTGGCCAGAAAGTATTTAGCCATGTAATATAAAAAATAGAGGCAACTATGGCTGGATTTTTTTCTAGATAGCCCTTGTACACTGAAAGCCAACGAACTGTACATTTTAAATAAGTGAATGTATGGTATGTGCATTATATCTTAAAAAGCTGTTTTAAAACAAACAACATAAATAAAAAGGTGAAGATCACTTCAAACTGCTTAAAAACTTCATTTGATGGCTCAATAATTGTAAGGAAATAACAAAGGAGTCAGTGAAGATAGATCAGCAGAAATTTCTAATCTGAACGAGGGAGGAAAAAAAAGATTGAAAAGTTGAATCTCTAGAGCCTCAACAACCTGTGGGACAATATAAATGCTTAGCATTTACAAGGGCTGTCTGGGAAAAATCCAGCCATAAATGCCTCTATTTTTCATGTTAGATGGCTGAATACTTTCTGGACAGTCCTTGTATGTCATCATAATCCTAGGACAGGAGAAAGAAGACCATGCTGAAAAACAATTTTTAGAAGTAATTGTTGGAAATTCCCCAAATTTGGTGAAAGATAGAAACTTAGATTCAAAAGGCTTAGTGAACCCTATATAGAGGAAACCAAAAGAAATCCACACTCACATACATCATAAGCAAACTTTTGACAAATAAAGAAAATATGCTGAAAGAAGCTGGAGAGAAAAGACACATTACCTATAAGGAAGTAAGAATTCAAATGACTGCAGATTTTTTTGAGGATGTCAGAAGAAAGTGGCAGATATTTTTTAAATGTTGAAAGAAAAGACTGTCAATCTAGAATTTTATACCAAATGAAAATAACCTAGGAATGAAGGTGGAATAACGACATTATCACATGAAGGAAAACAAACAGAATTCACTGCTATTAGACCTGCTCTATGACATTATTAATGAAAGTTCTTCAGCAGAAAAAAGACATCAGAAACAAACCTGGAACTTCAAGAATGAAGACAGAGCAAAAGCTATGGTAAATATATAGCTAAACAGTTGTAAGTTTTTAAAAGTACATGCGTGAATTATATAACATTTCCTGGTGAGGTTTTCAACTTCTGTAGATTTAAAAACTACAACATAAAGAGAAAAATATAAAGAGACCTACATACTGGTAATCATTTGACATTACAACAAAGTGGCAAAATGTTAAGTGTTCTAAGTAGAGTGTAAAAATTAAGTATGCATATTTTAACTCCAAAAACAAACACTAATAATATTGTAAATCAGAAGTCCGATTTGTTCATTTTTTTTTCTTTCATGGATGATGCTTTTGTGGTCTTACCTAATAACAATTCTTTAACTAACTCTAAGTTACAAATATTTTCTCCTATGTTCTCTCCAAATGTTTTATCATTTTACTTTTAGATCTGTAAGAAATGTGTTTTGATATAATTTGTTGTGTTAGGTGTGGTTTTATTATTTTATCTGTTGATGTTCAATTGCTCAGCACCATTTTTTGAAAAGATTATCTTTCCACTGGATTCTTTTGTACCACTGTAAAAAAATATTTTGGCATATTTCTGTAAGTCAATCTCTAGGTCCTCTTTCTGTTTCAATAACCTTTGTGTCTACCCCTCCACTAATACCACAGTGTTTATAACTACAGTTATACTGTAAGTATTAAAATTGGCAACTATAATTCCTCCAACTTTATTCTTTCTTCCACATTGGTTTTAGTTCTATCAAAAAACAATTTAAAAATGCTTTACAGAAAACCTTAATTTCTAACCTTTTATATTGATGTTTAGATTCCTCTTCATATTCTCAGCAATCTCTTTTACCACCTTAATATTAGAAGGCACATAAACCAATTCCCATTCTTGAGGATTTTGGAGGAAAGAAGGCAGAGCAGTGATGTGTTCAGAAGTAAAATAATGAGGTCCACCAATAGTTACATTAGTAAGTGCACGGAATAGCAAAACCATCATTGGAAACACCAATGCTATTAAGACTTCAAATATTAAATTAATGAAGTGCCTCCTCTAGAACAGGAACAAAGAGATGGTGTTAATTAACTTAAGAGTATAACAATCAATGCAAATGCATATTTCTATTACATTAAGCTTCTGCCAATTTCACCCTGGAAAAGCCAGTGTTTCCTAGATTGTTTTATACCACTACTTCCCTTCCATTCCCAACTTTCTTACAGGTCATACTACACTACTGATAAACTCAGTTTTACATATTTGGAAGAACTACCTACATACAGCTCTGAAACTGATTTTTTCAAACATGCGCATGCGCACGCACACACACAGACACAAGACACCCCCCCACACACACACACACACCCTGAACTGCAACAAATAGACATTTATGGATAGTTTCCATGGATGCTTTTACCTACCTTTAAGGTAAAATTTTTCCAGAGAAGCACTGTAAATTGACTGAATATCAACAAATTCATTCTTCTACAAAGAGTATATGTTCAACTTCAGAGATGGAGGAAAGGTTTTTTAATGTTAAGTTACCTAATAATGTAAACATCAAGCAAATAACAGTATTACTTCTTTCTAATTTTCTCTTTAATCAAACTTAAAGGTTGATAGCCAAAATGATTATGTATTTGCAATAAAAAGAATTATATTGTTACTATTTTTCTATTAATTTACTTAATATCTAATGAAGTTCTAATATGTTTAAAAGACAAGGAAATAGATAAACAAGTTCTAATACATTTAAAAGACAAGGAAATAGATAAAAAAGTAAGATGTAGTTCCATTTCTCCAGATGTCAGAAATCTAACAGGATCTGATTTTTCCTGTTCCACTTTTCAGGACCAGTTGGATTCACAGGTGAATTCTACCAAACACTGAAAGAAGAATTAACACCAATGCCTCTTAAATTCTTCCAAAAAATTGTAGAGGGACCATTTCCAAACTCATTTTAGGAGGTCAGCATTACCCTGATAACAAAGCCAGATAAGGACATACAGGAAAAGAAAACCTACAGGCCAATATCCTTGATAAAAAGAGACACAAGATCCTCAAAATATTTGAGCAAACTGAATTTAATAGCACATTAAAAGGATCACACATCATGAACAAGTGGGCTATCTCTAGGATGCATGGACGGTTCAGTATATGAAAAATCATTAAATGTAGTATAACACATTAACAGAAAGGAGGATAAAAATCACATGATCATCTCAATAGATGCAGAAAAAGCATCTGACAAAAATCCATCCTTTCACAATAAAAACACTCAACAAATTAGGATCACAAGGTTCCTCAACGTAATAAAGGTCATCTAGGAGAAGCCCACAGCCAACATCATACTCAATGGGGAAAAACTGAAAGCTTTTCCCTCTTAGATTTGGGGCAAGGCAAAGGTGCCCACACTTGCCACTCTAGTCAACACAGTAATCAAAGTCCTAGTGAGAGCAACAATGCAAGATAATGAAATAAAATGCATCCAAGTGAGAAAAGAAGTAAAACTGTCTCTGTTCACAGGTGGCATAATCTTATAGACAGAGAACCCTAAAGACTCCATAAAAAAAAACTGTTAGAACTAATCAAACTAACAGGACTAATTAAATGAGTTCAGCAAAGTTGTAGGACATAAAATCAACATAGAGAAATCAGTTGAGTTTCCACAGACTAATAACATCTGAAAAGGAAATTAACGAAACAATCCTATTTATACTAGCATCAAAAAAAAAGAAAAAAAGAAGTACTTAGAAATAAACTTAACCAAGGAGGTAAAAAACCTGCACATTGAAAATTATGAAATTGATGAAAGAAATGAAAGCAGACACAAATAAGTGGAAAGATGTCCTTCTCTCACAACACAAAATGTAAAAAAGCAAAACAAATAAAAACAAAGAAATGCCGCCAACTAAAATAAAAAAGCAAAATAAGACACAGAAGCACGAAAACTGTAGGATAACCAGGATGGAAAAATTAAGATGGTAGAACAGTTCAAATAGGTCAGTAATCATAAAAAATACATAAATGAGCTAAAAGTCTGTAAATGGAGAATGTAAGTTCCAATTTAGAAATTTAGCTAAGTACTATTTATAAGGGGACATACCCAAACAAATGCTAAAAGTAGAAAAAAATTAAGAGATATCCCAGGTTAATTCTATCAAAAGAATCCTGAGAGCGCTATAGTATTTTAAAAATGGTCTTTGATATAAAAAATATTTTATCCCACATAAAAAGGCTCAATTGACCAGGAAATCTTAGCAACTTTATACTTATACAGATCAATACTATTCTAATATATACTTAGCGGCACAGTATAATAAAGTTACATATATTATGTAACTTTAACACAAGTACAGGACAAACTGATCAATCAACCATCACAGTGACAGGTTGATTCTAGTAAATACATATAAAATCCTCCATACAATTAATATTATTGATCACACATAAAATAGTTTTAATAACTGATCATATTCTTGCCATAAAAACAATAGCTCAAAAAATTTCAAATTACCAGTATTGTGCAGAATACATCCTATGAATGCAATTGCACTAGGGTGGAGATACATAAAAAGTTAAAGACTGCTATAGATTTAGAAATTTTAAAAGAAATACTTCTAAGTAGTTCATTTGTCAAAGGAGAAATCAAGGTAATTTAAAATACCTTAGAACCAACTGAGAATGAAAATACTATATATCAATATTTTTGAAATATACCTAATGTTATACTTAGATGGTAATGTATATTTTTAAGTCCTTACATGGAAAAGCAAAGGAAGTTTAAAAGAAATAACCTTAGAGTTTAATTAAAGGAGTTAGAAAAAGGAAAACTGAATTAACCCAACTAATTTTGAAAAAAAGAAATAATAAAGCTAAATGCATAAGTGTATGAAAGAGAAAATAAAAATTAATATAGAGGAATAATAAAACAGTATTTGCTTTCTACAAAAATAAGTAGTAAAATAGGGAAATCTCTGGTGAAATTTGTCAAGAAAAAAGGAAAACATAAGTAAATAATATTAAGAAGGCAAAGGCAGACATAACCACAAATACAATATATGAAAATAACCTTCAAGAAGAGGAGAATAAGTTATTCACATCAACATTCAAGAAACTAGAAGACTGTGTAGGTAGGTCTAGCATTTGAAGAATGCTTCGCCCTTGGGAATTCTTAATTCCTGAAGAGGTAGCTAAGAGACTGTAAAGCTAAGTAGCTCTTTTGAGAGCCTCATATATAATAGTAGAGTGACCAAAGTTACATCCAGAGACTTGCATGGAGGGTGGGTGAGTAAACTTCCCTGGTTTTGGGCTGCCAAGAGTTAAGGTAAACCAGAAGTAGATCAGACATTGCAGAGGCTGCAAGAGAGCTCCAAATCATTTAAATCTCTGAGATTGAAGGCAGGTGTCAGGTAGAAGCAAACAAACAAAAAATCTCTCCGGAAGAATTAAAAACATCTTAGATCAAATTATTTCTAAAAACAAATTTCCAAACACAATTTCTTGCACATAATACAAAATAATCATTGACACAAGAAAACAAGATTACATGAGTAAGAAACTAAGATAGAATACACAATAGGAACACTTTTAAAAGGTGCCATTTGCCAAAATTACAGCCAAGAGACTTTCAAGTAACTATAACTACTTTTCAAAGAGAAAAACAGGATAGAAAATTCAAGAAGAGAACTATGACAATAGCATGAAATATGTGAAAAAGAGTAAAAGAGAAAGTCTAAAACATAAAAATGAACATAACTGAATTTAACCTTTGTGGATGATATACTTGTAGATTTGATACAGCTCACAAGATTCTAGTGGTCTGAAAAATTTTTCAGAATACTCAAAATGAAGCACAGAGAGACCAAAGGATAGAAAAATAAAGAACAGAGGATAGTGACACAGAGATAGTCATAAAATTTAATGAATAGATAATTGGAATACCAACAGGAGTAGAGAAAGAATGAATAGAAGTAAATAAAAAGAAAATAGCTGAAATTCTTCCAGAATTGATGATGACATAGAATTACAGACTCAAGATGCCCTATGAACCCCAAGCAAAATAAATGAAGATATCCACGCTTAAGTACATGACAGTTAAACTGCTAAATATGAATCCTCCCTCTCCCCAAAACAAAACAAAGAAAATTTCAAAAGCAATCAGAAAATACCACAGATGACTTTCATAAAAGCAACAAACTGTTATCTTTGAAAAACAAAAAAGCAGCAGACTGAAATAATATATGCAAAGTGCTAAAAGAAAATAACTGCAACTAATTTTATACCAAGCAAAGGATATTCTCTAAGAATTAAGGTGAAATAAAGACAAACTCAAAGAAATACAAATTGAGAATTTGTCATTGGAAACCAGAACTCAAAAAAAAAAAAAACAACTGCTAAGGGGTGACTATATGTGGAAGGAAAGCATGCATGTGAAAAGTCACAGATGCCAAAAAAAAAAAAAACAAAAACCAAAAAGCAACAAAGAAGGTACACATCTAAACAATACTGCATAAAGCAGCATTTATGGTTTAAGGTAGGCATGTCCAACCTGCGGTCTGAGATGTCTTTCAATACAGCCCAACACAAATTCTTAAAACATTGTTAGAATTTTTTTGCAACCCTTTTTTTTTTTTTTTTTAGTTCATTAGCTATTGTTAATGTTAGTGTATATTATGTGTGGCCCAAGAGAATTCTTCTTCCAATGTGGTCCAGGAAGCCAAAAGATAGGACACTGCTGGTTTAAGGTATTAAATTACATGTGGAAATATGACACAGTACAATGTGAGCACATAAGACATGCCGGGGAAAAATGGAGCCTATGTTTTCAGGATATTGCAATGTCTATGAGCACTACAAAACTTACAATTAATAGTAAACTCTGAAAAACCATCAAAAGATGCAAAACACTAAACTAATATAAAAGAAAATAGGACAATTCAATCAACAAAAATGAAGGTTTTACAGGAGAGAAAAAGAAATGTGGAATAGGATGCACGACTAGGAAATACATCATAATATGGTGGCTTTAAACCCAAATACTCAATATCAAGAATTATGCTAACTAAAAGTGGTCTAAATGCTCTTACATGAAAACAAGAATTGCCAGAGAGACTTTTAAAAAGAAACCCAGATCCCAACTTTATACTCTTTATAGAACAAAAACCCAAAATATAAACACAACAAAAGGTTGATAGTAAATGGACTGAAAAAGGTAATATACCATTAAACACTCCAACCAAGGAGAATAAAAAGGCTTCATGGCCTCACATTACACATAACAGACCTTATGGAAAATAAATTTGATTCACCAAAAAAGAATAACAATTTTAAATGTATGTGTGCTTCACATCATGGCCTTAAAAGAGATAAAGCAAATACTGACAGACATGCAATATTACAGAAATAAAGATTAAAAACACAAAGGGTGCTTTTATGGGAAGGCACATGTAATCCGCAGCCATCCGTTCACGGGCACGGTGGGTCTCGACCCCGGGGGCCCTGGCACTCTCCCCGGAGCCGAGTAGCAGCCAGCCAAAATGAAGTTCAACCCCTTCATGACTTCTGACCGGAGCAAGAACCGGAAAAGGCATTTCAATGCACCTTCCCACATCCGCAGGAAGATTATGTCTTCTCCTCTATCCAAAGAGCTGAGACAGAAGTACAATGTTCAATCCATGCCCATTCGAAAGGATGATGAAGTTCAGGTTGTTCGAGGACACTACAAAGGGCAGCAAATTGGCAAAGCAGTCCAGGTTTACAGGAAGAAATGTCATCTACATTGAACGAGTGCAGCGGGAGAAGGCTAACAGCATAACTGTTCATGTGGGCATTCACCCCAGCAATGTGGTTATCACTAGACTAAAGCTGGACAAAGACCGCAAAAAGATCCTTGAACGGAAAGCCAAATCTCGCCAAGTAGGAAAGGAAAAGGGCAAATATAAGGAAGAAACAATTGAGAAGATGCAGGAATAGAGTAATATTACATACAACTTTCATTAAAAACTTTCAAAATGAAAAAACAAAACAAAACACAAAGGGTGATTTCACCACCTTCCATGTAATGAACAAGCAGACAAAACGAATCGGTTAAGTTACAGCATATTTAGAAGTTGTCTCACTGGACACATACAGAACATTACATTAAAAACTATGAAATATACAGTTTTTTCAAGAACAAATTGACCATATAATAAAATGCTACACCATAAACCAAATACCCATTTTCAAAGGACCATAACAGTATGTATTATCTTCTCTGATGACAGGCTACTAAGCTAGGACTCAAATAAAAGGTAATTTGAAGAAAGCTAATAGGTTGAGATATTAAGGAATAAATTATAAATTATATAACTTAAGATCAAAGAGATTACCATGGAAATTAGAAACTTTATATAATAATGAAAACAGAGCTCTACTGATTTTTAAAATTCTTACTGTAGAGAATAGAAAAGATGAGAACAATTGAATAAGAAGCTAGAAAAAAATTTTAAACAGAGAAAGAAGAAAGGCAATAATAATTAACTTAAAAATCAGAAAATAAAATGTAAACTCTGATGATATGTATGCTGAAATGTTTAGGGGTGCCATGTCTCAATGTCTGCAACTTACTTTGAAATGCATAGAAAAGTAAGATGGATGGGTGGACAGAGAGACTGACCAATGTGTGATACAGCCAACAGTGAGATATAAATGTGAGCATCTAGGTGGTGGCTAAGTGGTGGTTTGCTACATACAACTCTCCTGTATGTTTAAACGTTTTTGACAGTGATGTCAGAAGCATAGTGTGCCAGTTCCACACTAGATTCCCCAGCCCAGTGCTGCGGAGAGAAGTCCCCATAACTTCTGGTAGTGAAAACCAGTGGAGACTGTGGCTGCCTGGGGCTAGGGCAGCTGCAGTCCTAGGTGATCCTCTTAAAGGGCCCCCACACAGACTTACTGGCTGATGGACCCACTCTCTCTGAGCTCCAGCACTGGGGCAGCAGCTCAAATGCTGCCAGGGGACACATGGGAAGAACTGAGTTGTCTGGTTTCAGGGGAGGGCTGGAGGTGCAGCTTTCAAAAAGAAGCACATCAAAGCATACCATTATAGAAAATCATCAATACACACAGAAAAACAGCAAAAAAGGAAGGAGCAAGGGAACAACCAAACAGCCAAAACAACAACGAGGAAGGTAACATTAGGAAATCCTTATCTATTAATAAATACTTAAAATGCAAGTGGGTTAAATTCTCCAACCAAAAGGCATACAGTAGCTAAATGGATAAAAAGAAACCCAACTATACATTGATTACAAATCATTTCAGCTTTAAGGATACACACAGGCTCAAAGTGAAGGGCTGGAAAAAGATATTCCATGCAAACAAAACCCAAAAGAGAACAGGGGTCATTATACTTACATCAGACAACACAGACTTTACGTCAAAAATTAAAACGAGACAAATAATGTCATTATAGAGAGCTAAAGGGGTCAATTCATCAAGAAGATGTAACAATTACAAAAATATATGCATTCAACATTGGCAGACCTAAACATATTAAGCAAATACTAACCAATCTAAAGGGGAAGTGGACAATAAAATAATAGCAGGGGACTTCAAATACCTGACTTTCAAGAATGGCTAGATCATCCAGACAGAAAATCAGTACTCAAAACATTAGACATGAGCTATACCTTATCCTACATGAACCCAACAGATAGATACAGAACATCCTACCCAACAAATTCTTCTCAAATGCACACCGCACATTCTCCATGACAGATCACAGGCTAGCAAATGATGAGAGATGATGAAGCCTTTGCAAACGTAAGATTGAAATCATCATATCAAGAATCTCTTCTGATCACACAAGTATGAAACTATAAATCAGTAATAGGAGGAAAATTTACAAATATGTGGAAACGAAACAACACACTCCTGAAAAACCAATGGGGCAAAAAAGAAATCAAAAGTGAAATTTAAAAAATTGTGAAACAAAGAAAAAAGGAAATACAACATACTAAGGCACTTACGAGATGCAGCAAACACAGCTCTGAGAGTAAAGTTTATAGCATACAAGAAAATTACAGGCCAATATCCCTGATTAATATTGATTATTGATGCAAATATCCTCAACAAAATACTAGTAAACCGAATTCAACAGCATATTAAGATCACACATTCCCAGGTTGCAAGGATGTTTCAACATACACAAATCAATAAATAACCTATATCAACAGAATGAAAGACAAAAAGCATCCAACCAACTCAACAGGCACCTTGCAAAATTCAACATCCTTTCATGATGAAAACTCTTAAAAAGCTAGGAACATATCTCAACATAATAAAGGCCATGTAAGATAACCCACAGCTAACATTATACTCAAAGGTCAAAGGCTGAAAGCTTTTCCTCTAAGATCTGGAACAAGACGAAGACGTCCACTCTTGCCACTTTTATGCAACACAGAAATTACTAAAAGTACCAGAACTTGAGGGCATTATGCTACGTGAAATAGATCAGACAGATAAATACTTACATGTCGAATAGTACAAAGGCTGAACTCATAGTAATATAGAGTAGGAACAGTGGTGGCTGGGGACTAGGGGAAATGGGGAGATGTTGGTCAAAGGGTATAAACTTGCAGCTATAGAATAAACACGTTTGGGAATCTAATGTACAGCATGGTACCTTCAATTAACAAAATTGCATTACATACTCGAAAGTCATCAAAAAGATATTTTAAATGTAATCACCACTACAAAAAAATGGTAATTAAGTGAAGGGTTACAAATTTAAGTAATCTTATGGTGCTAATCATTTCACAATAAATACATGTATTAAATAATCACGTGTACCCCTTAAACTTATATGTCCATAATATCTCAATACAACTGAAAAAAAGAAAACACCCAAATTGCATTTTTTTCTTGCACGGTATTGCCACATGCATACTATAAGAAAAAAAAATACTAACTCCTTTCCTTATAGGATTCTTTATTTTCTCTTAATTTGGTGGTTCTTAGTCACATTACAAGAGAAAATGGACTTCTCCCACCGAATGTAAACTACTCTAGGGTTGGTACAGTATCTCGTGCAACTTTATGTCACAGCCTCTAATATGTCATTTTGAATATTTTGGATTGAAGCAAGCATTTCTGAAGGTCTAAATTAATTTAAGACTAATCTTGACCAAGGAAGCATGCATGGCAGGCTTTTCTGCACACGGGCGATGGTAGAAAACCAAACAAAATAAACAAAAAGCCAGTTTAGGCCATTGCCAGCGACTTCTAAACTTAAGTGATTTTTCATGAATTTTTAATTGGAGGGGTTGATGGGGCACTCACACCATTTCAGAATTTCTGCATACACTGAGAGCAGTTATTATTCAATTTCCTTCAAAATAACAATTTCTGTACAAAATCTGACCTCACTTAAGTTGGCACTGAGCATTTAGTAAGTATGTGCAAAATCATAAAGAATCTTAGTCCTCATTCAAAAGGCTCAAAGGCTAAAACAGCAAACACCACTGAAGCGAAGTTCCAGACGCAAAACTGTGGCAAAAATACCTTGATGACTTTGGGGACGAGAAAACAGTTTTCGCATTGTATTAAACGGGTTCCTTTTAGCCCGCGTCCCAGTCCCCTCCCCAACCTGTTTCGAGAAGCGACCATCTCACAAAGAGCGAGAACACAGGGGTCCCTGCAGTTTGCTCCTTCTCGGGGAAAAGGACAGATCTGGGAAGGTCCGTGAGGAGCAAAAGCGACACTTCACCGGCCGCTGTCCCTCTCTACTGCCCCCTGGAGAGTTCTGGGAGGACTTGGTCCCTGGGGCCGGACCGTCCTCCGGAGGAAAATCCTAAGCAACTGCCATTCCTCAGGGCGAAGGGGCACCGCGGGATGTGGAGGCCGTGCGAGGGGACACGGTGCGGTGTCAGCACAGTACCATTATAATACATATTTGGGGGGCTGTTTCGGAGGGGAGGAGACAGGGTTGTGGAGAGTTGGGGGGCGTGGCGGGTACGAACATCCGGGCTCCTTGCTCGAAAGGCAAGCGGCATGAGCAGCATCCGGGGAGTCTGGGAAGCAGCCGCCCAAAAGGTTGCGTTTGGAGAGGACAACCAGGGGCGAGAGGGTCCGGACACTCACCCCTCAGGACTCGGCTCCGTCGAAGAGGTGCGCGCGCTCGGAGGCTGAAGCACCGCCTCCCAACGCCCACTGCGGCCTCGCGGGCACCGCCCACGCCGCGCATGCGCCCACGTGCCCCGGCTCCCGGCTGGGCGCCCCTACGCCGCCGTCGGAGGGCGCTGTCTTCCGCCCCGCCCCCTTCCCAGCACGCGTCCCGTCCGCTCCGCCC